>WEDG01001352.1:0-24277 GCA_017591395.1 Schistocephalus solidus | reverse complement strand
TCTAACCAATATTATATGCAGTGTAATTCAGGTTGGGTAACGTCTTACCATGATGCTGTCGTGGTGTGAATCACCGAATAAACTGAGGCGTAAAAGGTAGACAAATGCGCGGCCAGAGACTCGCTCATGCGTGCCAGTAAGCCTTAAAGAGACCGCACGGTCTGGGTGCTGTAAGCGTCATGGCAATCTGGTACAGAATAAGCCTGCAACTATGGGGGCCACCAAGCCTAGATGTTGGATATTTTTAACGGATTTAAACCCACAAAATACATCTCACATAATAATAATAATAATAATAATAATAATAATAATCCACATAATACATCCCGTGGCTGGCGCAGACACCCGGTTTAATTAAGCGCATCTTAAACTTGGCCAGTTTAGGTAGACTTTATTAGAAGAAAACACCAAGACGTACGTGACCCCGTATGTTGAAACATTCGAGTATCTAATTCTGAACCTATTGATTTAAAATTGAATGTTGTAATCCACTGATTTAACTTAGGCAAGTTTGTAAAAGGTTGTTAATAATTCTTCTATCAATGTCCGGACTAAATTATCCCGTTTTCCCTGGATGCTCACTCTTAAACCACATCAGTAAATGATGGGTGGCTCACATTGGATGCAGATGAATAATCTTAAAAAGAACAAGATAAAACTTTAACCGTATTTTTAACCTTGATAGACCGCACTAGCCAGCTAAACCCATCCACATGTGATGCAATCCGCGGGTATTAAACTCGCAACATGTTAACTAGAAAAACTGAACCTTACATAAATAGGTAAACAAGGGCTACCTCAAGTCCAATCTAGGATATGAGAGAATCGCTCAATCAAAAAATTGCAAAATTTTTAATAGAATAGGCTAAGGCGACAACGCTTTCGTGCATGTGTAATTTTAGAACAGGGCATTTAGACAAATAAAATTAGCCTCGAAGTGGGTAGTCTTATATGGAGGTCAATCTTGCCGACAAATTCTAGGGAGATTAAAATTTAAATGAGTGAGGCCATAAGTCGATCGGAGAGCCTTCATAAACTTATGCAAGTCTACATCCGGATCTAGAGCTGCACGAGCTGAGGAGCCATGGGTTAAATCAATCAACAGGTGGCGGGTTCAAGCCCCATGTAGTGCAGCATATTAGATTAGCTTTGGCTGGCTGATGACGATTACTAAACCAGAAGTGGCCATTACAGCCTCAATTATTTTTCTCGGCAATATGTGTCTACTTATAACACAACCCCCTGCGTGGCTGCTGAGAAAACTCGAGATTGAACTGAAGGCGGAACGGAAGGGCTGAGTCCCGTAATCGATGGGTGAGCTTTCATCAGCCAATCTCAATATTCGGATCTAAATTTGACAAAGCAATGAGCACACGGTACAGTTTGTAAGTGTTTTGAAACTCCTCGTTAACGAGGTGCGAGGTCAAAGCTCGCATTTTGTGTCACATTTGGATGAGATCAAGCCATGAGATGATTTATGTGTGGTTGAAATCATTTAAAAAAAACTGAACAAATGGGTGTGGTGGCACGCGTTGTAACAGACTTACGCTGCATCAGATGTACTTACCATTTCTGGCACTCATACCGTGGGGTCTGTTTAAGACGTTCTGGCACGCAATAGGGAAATTATGGCCACCTGCGCCGACCCCGCTCCTCTTCTTCTTAACTCTGATTTGGCATAGGGC
This sequence comes from Schistocephalus solidus, assembly GCA_017591395.1. NCBI lineage: Eukaryota > Metazoa > Platyhelminthes > Cestoda > Diphyllobothriidea > Diphyllobothriidae > Schistocephalus > Schistocephalus solidus. Next base: position 22,592 of record WEDG01001352.1, on the reverse strand, counting down.
ACAGACGGATGACGGAAGAGACGGAGAGTGCGGTAGTCGCAAGACAATTCAGCTGTCAAATTGCACGTCACCATCCCTGCACCAAGTTGGTCATTGTCGGACTATGGAGAGTCCAACTGTCTTCGTCCAATAAGGCAAAAATTTAAAATTTAGTCTCCCTAGCCCTTGTTAGCAAGTTTTAACTTTCTATAAAAAATATCCACTACCATGCTCCTCGTGAAGTTCAAGAGCAAGCAACAAGGCAGTTCTGGAGGCAATCTCAGGGACTATTTGTGTATTGTCTTGACGTTTCAAAAGCATACATGCTACTATCGTCGGAGGTGAGTATCGTACCGCCTCTCGCAGTATTTATAGGGGGTGATAGACATTTTGTTACACAGGGTTGAATGTACGGGTTTACCTTAACAGTGTACAGAATAGAAGGACGGGGTAGAGGAGTCCTTAATTGGCTTTGGCGTTCTACGCTGGCATACACACAGGAAGCGGGGTGAAGAAGGTGAAGGAGGAAGAATGCTGTCAGTTGACATGTCTCTCGTTGAGAGAGCCAGCCATTGTCTCTTTTCGCATTGACCTTAATTGGCGCCCTTGTTCGATAGTCATGGTTGTGTCCTGAATGCATGTCTGTCGGGTATTAATTGATGCGGCGGTAATCATGACTGCTCCTTCGTCGGCCACGAATTATGGCGTGTTAAGGTGCACATCTGTCCTAGGTCCTCCCGCGGTGGAATTCACGTTTGGCCTTATTTCATGTTTGCACTTACATTCGATAAGCTGACTTGGAGGGTGTGTTAGGCTGTCTTAAGGGCGACACATCGGTTCATCGACGTAGGCTCCGTGTGCCAACATCCCAATATAAACCAAGCAATGCAAAGAAACTGTGGTGCAGTTTGTAACAGTTTCATCTGGACAAAACTCACGTGTTGTGCTTCCTACGGTTTTTTATTGGCTGGCTTATGACGGCTTGTCAGGTTTAAAAATTTTCTAACAGCTCCCTAAACGTTTTCGGCAATATTCATCTGCTTTAAGTACTTTTGCTGTTCGCTGGCTGCCGGGGATCGACCACGAGCCCTCTGTGAGTAGGGCATTAATGCTTGCCATTTCGGGTCTATGACCGTTTATGAACCAATGCCAACAATTTTAATTTTAAGCCAGCAAGACAACAACCCGCGGTTCGGTCGTGTTTGAAATTCTAACTTCTGCCTTCACTGACCTGTCCATATGTTTAGCCTTTAGTCAATTGGACTATAAAAATGTTCCAAATAATTCAGTCAAACACTAGAACTGTTAAATCCATTCGTATGGTACTGCAAATTTCAAGAACAGCCGAAAAGTGCAACTGTTACATCTGCTAAAAAGCAGTTGAATTCTCGAGAAAAAACACACTACGAATATGGAAGCAAAAACAGTTATATTAATGTCAGTTTATGAAAGTAGACAGCAGACTTCCGAATTGATTGCGCAACATAATGATTTTTTTCAGGGGGATTGAACAAAAATAAAAAAAATAGACTATTCGGGGAAAATCATTATATTCATAAAAAACTCCTCACGCTCTTATTTAAGCATGATATTCTGGTTATTCACAGTGAATGAATTATTGACGTTATTCCCTGAAAACCAGTTTCATTTTTCGACCATCTTCTTACAAAAGGAAAACATTTCGTAAAGGTCACATCTTGCCTTTCAAATTCGGTACTTGCTACGTTGCTTGGGTTTATATGCCTTTGATTGAAATCTGAACAACTACAATATACAATGTAAGATCGAGAAAGGGGATTGGTTATGACTGGCTGATGAGAGCTAATAAGCCAAACAACGGCCATTCGTGTCTCCCCTTGTTGTTGTCGGTTCAACATTATCATTCATATATATATATATATATATATATATATATATATATATATATATATATATATCAGTGGAGTAAATATGCAGAAACAGATGCCGGAAATTCAAGATTTTGCCGAAATCTTTCCAAATTAAACCTGCCATAAAAACTCCCCAAGGATATCAGATAGCGTCTCGTTATGGTCGCAGCATGCTTGGTGCATTCATCTCCAATGCTCATTATAGACTCCAAAAATTCCAAACTTCTAAGTTGCAATGCAGGCAGTTCTGCAGAAATGAACTTCCTTCACACATATTTGAATCTCTTAATGAGACCATTACCTGTGTGTCCAACATCGAACGACAGAAAAAGAGAGGAATGTTAGACAAGAAATGGATAGCCATTTCCAAACAATCATACTCAAACCCGAATTGCTCAAAACATGTAATAAATTTGTCCTCAAGAAACCTTACAATAACTGAAGAACAAGTACTTTCCAAGGGATTAAAATGCAATCTTTCGGATTCGAATTACCTAGACTTTCTTGCCAACTTGGAGTCCATTATATCAGCGGAACCTCTTACAGAAGATGAACGTTTCACAATTCGAAATAACACTATACATGCTTTAAAGAACCGGAATCCATTTTCAGTACTATCAAACGAAGAAAGAAAAGCCCTCAAATCTCTCAAAACAGACAAAAACATCGTAATCCTTCCCTGCAGACAAAGGAGGTTCAACAGCTATCTTTGGACAAAGCAGACTACGATAAAAAAGATGCTGTCATTGTTACAAGATAGGTCAACCTATAAACCTCTTGACGCAGATCCCACTAAAGCACAGAATTCATCAATTGAAAAAGTACTTAAACGTCTTACAGGAAAGAAGCAAATATCAGGAGATATTGCCAAATCCTTGAGACAAACTGAACCGACCATAGCTAAGATCTATGGACTACCGAAGGTTCACAAGCCAGAGGTGCCATTGCGACAGATAGTATCGTTTATCAGTGCACCCAATTATAAGATTTCTAAGTGGCTTTTCCGCAAATTACACCCATTGACAACTCCCTAGGGTTTCTGGACAAATTCCGAAGACTCAACATTGCAGCAGATGAAATAATGGTGTCATTTGATGTTGTTTCTCTCTTCACATCCATACCATTAGACCTTGCAAGGCAATACACAGAATAATAACTTCACGCTTATAACATGGATATTCCCACATCTGCCTTGCTTGAACTCTTGGACTTATGCTTAGAAACAAATTTTTCATTCTCACAAGAGTTCTATCAAAAGCAAAAGGGTGCCCCTATGGGCTCACCCATTTCTGGCTTCCTAGCGGAAGTAACAATGCAAAAATTAGAAGCTACTGACCTACCACTGGTTAACCCCAAGTTATGGTTACGCTACGTTGATGACACGTTTGTCATCGTTAAAAGGGACCGACTGGAAACACTGCACAATATTATTTATTCGACGATACCTGGAATAACCTTTACGCTCGAAAAAGAAATTGACAACCAACTACCTTTTCTTGACGTCCTAGTACAGCGAAAGACTGACGGGACCTTTGAAACATCAGTTTAACGCAAAGAGGCGAATGCGGATATTATTCTACATTATGAGAGCAACCACCCTGTCACCCACAAACGAAGCGTGGTCAACACACTCATCAAACGAGCAAAAACCCACTGTTCTACCAAAGAACTTTATCAAATTGAACTCACTTATCTATTCAACCTGTTTTCCAGCAACGGTTACCCCAGACAGTTTGTACGTAGATGCATGAGACATCAAGAATTCAAAGAAAAAGAAAAAGATAAGGAACTAGATTGTTCCGATCATGCGCCCACAATAAAAAACTGGCGAACACTTCCATACATTAAGAACGTGTCTAAACTCGTTGAAAGACACCTGCGGAAGCACCAAATTTACGTGGCGCACAAACCCACGACTGCAATTCGAAACCAGCTTGAACACCCTAAGGATAGGGTTGGCTATTTAGATAAAAAAGAAGCCGTTTACAAAATCCAATGTAACAGTTGTATTGTTGTGTATTGCGGACAAACAGGAAAATCAGTCTCTACACGCCTACACGAACATCAGTTGGCTGTAAAGAGACAAGACCACCTGTCTCATGTTGCCGTGCATACACTAGAAACTGGGCACAAATTGGCATCGGATAAAACGCGTATTGTTGGCTTCTGCCCATCGAAGAGGGGCCGGGAATTCTTAGAGGTCATGCATTCTGATGACTCGTGCATAAATCGCCACATCAAATTAGATGCCCTGTACAAAAATCTCAAAACAAGTGGAAAAGGCGGTAGCCAATCATATTTAGATGTTCATTAACAATGACAGCTATTGGCAGGACTGATTCAGCAATATCAATTTTCCGACATGTTGTAAATTTTTAACTGTTTTTGTCACACTTTGACCACAAGTCTGACGACGACCTGGGGAACCAGCGTCGAAAATTTACATAATAAATTTACTGATTGTTTCCCACAGAACTTCTTTACTTCGAATTATACTTCTTGGGATGCCCGTATTCCAATATATATATATTTATATATATTTGTGAGAAAAAAAGACGATTTCAGGGAATAAAGGTGCATTGCCCTTACGTTTCAAAAGCATACAATCTTCCATCGTCCAAGGTGAATATCGTACCGCCTCTCATAGTATTTATAGGGGGCGATATACATTTGGTAACCCAGGGTTGATTGTTGGGGTTTACCTAACAGATTACAGTATAGAAGGACGGGCTGGGGGAGTCCTTCATTGACTTAAGCGTTCTAGGCGGACATATACACAGGACGCGGGGTGAAGAAGGGGGAGAGTAAATTGCTGTCAGTTGACATGTCTCTCGTTGAGGGTGGGTGGCCATTGTCTTGGACCGCATTGACCTTAATTGGCGTCCTGGGTCGATAGTCATGGTTGTGTCCTGAGTGCATGTTTCTTCGTCTGTGGGGGTATTAATTGATGCGGCGGTTATCATGACTGCGCCTTCGTCGGCCCCGAATTGCGGCGTGGTAAGGTGCATATCCGTCCCAGGTTCTTCCGCGGTGAAATTCACGTTTGGCCTTTATCCGTGTTTGCTCTTACGCTTGATGAGCTGCGTTGGGAGGAATTGGTAGGCTGACAGAAGGGCGGCAAAACGGTTGATCGACGAAGGCTCCGTGTGCCAGGCTTCAATCGTTTCCCTGGTTACGCGTCATTACTTTGACTCCGAACAAGACTAATAGATTTTGCACAGTGTTCCACCACCAGGGACAATGGGTCCGCATGTGTTTGGTAAAATGGGTCTGCAACCGCTTCCCTGTCTCTCCTACGATGTTAACCTCACAGAAGTCATATTGGATCCGTTAGATGATGTTTGACGTATTATCTCATGGAAGGGGCTTTCGGTCTCATAATTACATTCCGAAAGGTTGAATCCGCTCAATGGGCGATTCCGATCCCATGCGGTATAAGAAGGCGGGAAACTGCACAAGAGACGCCATTACTTTATGTCAGTGCACGCCAGACCTTTGGCTGTTCTGTTAGCAGATTTTGTCTTTGGTTTGGCCAGCCTGCTGCGCTCGATGAAGTTACGAGTGTATCCGTTGGCCATGAAGAGGCGCTGGAGGTAGCGGAGTTCTGCACTTTTATCGTCCGACTCGCTGCAATGTGTTTCTGCCCTTCTGTAGAGAGTTCATACACAGCTGCGTTTGTGGCACAACGGGTGCTTACTGTGGTAACTTAAGATTTGGCGTGTGCTGGTCGCCTTCCTATAAACCGTTGTTTTTATGTGCCCGTTGGATTTTCGATGGACAAGAACATCCAGGAATGGCAGTTGGTTGTTTATTTCGGCCTCCACTGTGAATTGGATGTCCGGAAAGATGGAATTCAGGTCGCGATGGTATTCTTCGATCATTCCTCGTTTGATGGTGACGAAGGTATCGTCGACGTATCGAGTCCAAAATGTAGGCCCGTATTTTTCAAAAACCAGAGTCTCAAGCTTTTGGAGAACTGCTTCAGCGATGAAGCCCGAGAGCGGCAATCCCATTGGCGTCCCTCTGATCTGCTCGTAGATGGTCCCCTTGAAGGTGCAGTACGTCTTCAGACAGAATTTTAAGAGATGGACAAGATGTCCCCGCTTCACCAACTCGCCTTCATCGTCGTACTGCTTCTCAAGCAATTCGATTACCATTTTGACTGCTAAGTCCTGCGGTATTGAAGTGAAGAGAGAGGTGATATCAAATGACACCATGACCTCGTCTGCGGTGAGTCGCATCCCCCTGAGCCTTTCCAGGAACTGAGTAGCTGAAGTGACCGTTGTGGCTGCGCCCGAGGTGAGAGACTTCAGGTGTCGGAACCACCATTTAGCCAGATTGAATGTTGGTGCACCACGCAATGACATAATTGGACGGAGGGGAATATCGGCCTTGTGTACTTTTGGTAATCCGTAGAACCTTGCTGCGGCCGCATCAGATGGTTTTACAGCCAGTCTTACCGACTTACTTATTACTTTGTTTGTCTGCATATCGGCAAGCGTTTTGTCTAGCTGCATCATAAGCTTCTTCATCTGCTCACCAGCGCATTGAAGATAGGCCTGTCGGTCTTCCAGCAGGTTGTTGGCCTTCTGAATATAGTCGGTTTTATCCAAGACGACTGTGGAACGTCCTTTGTCCACTGTTAGTATCACAATACTCGTGTCAGCTCTCAGTCTCTTGAAAGCATCCTGCTCCAATCTGGTAATAATTGTGCGTGTTTTATGCGCCATTACCAAGGCGGTTACCTGTTGCCGAACAAGGTGTTTTGTTTCATCGGATTACCGGTTTGTTTGAGAATTGATTCGACTGTGGCAGCAAGGTTAACCGGATCGGCGTCTGTGGTATTGAAGCAAGCCTCATGACTCAGAAACTTTCAGTTGTGCAGGCGTCAACTCTTTAGAGGACAGATTGTGGACTAGGACATCAGTCTATTCCTCAGGTGAGTGGCTTATATTTCGCAGCTTATCCGCCAGATCAGCATCTCGTTTTGCCCCTAATTCTCTGGCTCGTCTACTTATCACATGTCGTAAAAGTGTATTTCCGTCTTCGCCAATGAGTTCAGCGCACTTTGCAACCGCTTGGCTCAAAACCCCGTTATTTTTCCGCAATCGAAGATGGCAGTCCTGGAGAAGCGCCCGTATCATTCGCCTGCCGTTTTGCATCACCCACCGTTAGGCCAGACTTGTGTTCACCGGTGGCCTATAAGACAAGCTCTTCGGAAGAACGTAGTTGTCATAGCATCTGTGAAGGAACTGGATTTGCGTGTACGTAGATGACACACGAAGGACAAAGTTTTCCCAACGTCGTGCTGACTCAAGCGCTTCGCACCCGTAAATATTGCTGATAGAAGCGAAGATGCGTGTCCCCGGACATAAATGAGAAGAAAAGGCGATCTCAAGGACTAAAGGTGTATTGTCCTGACGTTTCAAAAGCATACAAGCTTCCATCGTCTGAGGTGAGTATCGTACCGCGTCTCACAATATTTATAGGGGGTGATAGCCAGTTTGTAACACAGGGTTGATTGTACGGGTTTACCTTAACAGTTAGCACTATAGGAGGACGGGGTAGGGGAGTCCTTAGTTGGCTTTGGCGTTCTTTAACTGGCATACACACAGGAATCATCTCTGTAGACACCGGGGTGAAGAAGGGGGGAGGAGGAAATCGCTGTCAGTTTACATGTCTCTCGTTGAGGGGGGCGGCCATTGTCTGGGTCCGCATTGACCTTAATTGGCGCCCTGGGTCGATAGCCATGTTTGTGTCCTGAGTGCATGTCTCCTCGTCTGTCGGGGAAGTAATTGATGCGGCGGTAATCATGACTGCGCCTTAGGGTAGAGAAAAACTGCAAACGCCTGGTAAATAAGTCCCAAAGATTTGAAATGGACCCTGCTGGGGTACGCGTTTTACATTACCAGACGTCTCGTTCAGGATTATTATTGCTCCACGCTCCGAAAGACTTTTTGATAGAATCATATGGAGGGGTCATTCAGAGTGCGCAACAAGATGCATACTAATTAGACGACAGGCCACAGCATGTCAAGAAATATTTTGATTTCAATGGGCTACTGGTTTGAGGTGACAGGTGCTCACGACTTATCGGCAGTTTTTGTCATCCTTGTCTGGTTTGAGCAGGGTTTGGCACGCGATTAAGCCTCAAGAAAACTCTCCGAAAATTTCCGTAGTAATTAAGGAAAGCACAGTCAGCCAAAAACTACAACGGTTTTGACCATACGTCTGGTACTGCATTTTCCATGTTATGCAGAATAGCGAAGCGGTAACATCTGCTACACCACATTTGAATCTAGGTCTAAGCTAGGATTATTGCCCCATGCAGATCGATTGTCTGCAAAGGTTGCACATGAATCCCGTCAAGCCAATATTTTTTTGCGATATCTCTAAATTGTTCCATTGTTTAACTGATTTAAGAATACTTATTTTGCCATTGGCAAGTATACTACTCTGCCCAATTTTATGTGCAGTGTAATTCAGGTTGGGTAATGTCTTAACATGATGACATCGTGGTGTGCACCACTGAATAAACTGAGGGGTTTAAGGCAGTACAAAGCGCGCCTGAAAGAGACTGCATGGTCTGGGTTCTGTAAGCGGCAAGTAAATCTGGTACAGCATAAGCCTGAACTTCACGTGCCACCAAGATTAACCTGTTGAATATTTTTTTACGGGATTTTAACCCATATAATTCATCCGTGGCTAACGCAGTCCCTCATGTTCATTAAGCATACCTTAAATGTGGACTGTTTAGGAATATTTTGTTCCCGTTGGATTTTCGATGGACCAGAACATCCAGGAGTGGCAGTTGGTTATTAATTTTGGCCTCCGTTGTTATTTGGATGTCCGCGAAGGCGGCATTCGTCACGTTATGGAATTCTTCAATCATTTCTCGTTTGATGATGTCGAAGCTATTTTCGATGTATCGAGTCCAAAACATAAGCCTTTAGTTTGCGAAAACCAGAGTCTCAAGCTTTTGGACAACTGTCTCAGCGATGAAGCCTCAGAACGGCAATCGAATTAGCGTCCGTCTGATCTGCTCGTACATGGTTCCCTCGAAGAGGACGTATGTCTTCAGAAAGAATTTTAAGAGTTGGACAAGATGCCCTCGCTTCATTGACTCGTCTGCATAATCCTTCTGCTTCTCAAGCTATTCGCTTACCGTTTCGACTGTTTCGTACTGTGGGATTGAAGTGAAGACAGAACAGTGACATCAAAATATCCCCTTGATTTTGTCTTCGGTGAGTCGCATTCCCCTGAGCCGTTCCAGGAACTAAGTAGCTGAAGTGACCGTTATGGCTGCGCCCGAGATGAGAGACTTCAGGTGTCAGTACAACCATTTAGCCAGATTAAAAGGTTGCTGCACCATGCAATGATAAACTTGGACGGAGGGAAATATCGGCTTGTGTAATTTTTTAAATCCGTAGAACCTTGCTGCAGCCGCATCTAAACGTTTGACAACCAGTATTACCAGCTTACGTATTACTTTGTTTGTCTGCATATCGGCAAGCGCTTTGTCTAGCTGCAACATCAGCTTCTTCACGGGTTCACCATCGCATCGAAGATATGCCTTTCGGTCTTCCAGCAAGTTGTTGGCCTTCTTACAAAAGACGACTTTTGAACATTTTTTGTCCGTTGTTAATATCACAATAATCTTTTAAGCTCTTAGTCTTTTGACAGCATCCTGATCCACTCCAGTAATTATTGCGCGTTGTTTATGCGCCATTTTCGAGGCAATTACCTGTTGCCAAACAAGGTGCATTGTTTTTATCGGCTTCCCCGGTTTGTCTGAGACCTGATTAAACTGTTGCAAAGAGGTAAACCGAATCAGCGTCTGTGGTTTGAAGCAAGCCTCATGACTCAGAACCTTCAACTGTCCATTCATCAACTGCTAAGAGAACATATTGTGTTCTAGGACGTCAGTCTCTTCCTCAGATGAGTGGTTTATATTTCAATGCTAACCCGCAAGATCCGCGTTTTATGTTCCCGTAATCATCTGGCTCGTCTACTTATCACATGTCGCAAAAGTGAAGTTCCGTGCTCGCAATTAAGTTAAGCACACTTAGCAACAACTTGGCTCAAAACCGCGTTTTATTTACAAAATCGAAATTGGATATCCGTTGGCGCGAATATTATTTAATGGGTTGGGATTAACTTGCGGTTAATCTGATGCCTAGTGTCAGAACAAGCGTGATGACCACACAATTGCTGCCATAAAAGTCGCCCGTTTAAAAGTTCAATCTATATTTGTCTGTAAATTTCGATCAATGCAAATAAATTCATTCAACTTTCAACGGAAGATAGCCTTGCATACTTCAACTCGTTATCCTTATCCCTACAATTCTATTAGCCTGTTCAGGCTTTTGGACATCCACCATTCTTTTCCTCTTATTGACAGGTTAGGAAATATATGTTTCTTTCCAGAAAGCCTTACAATTCTTTTCATCGATAACAAGGTTTAGTGATATATATAGAATCCATTCAAACTCAAAGAAAAATAAGATCAAAATGAATTATATATCCCAATGGCTCAGATAGTCAAAATAATTAGCTTTGTGTTCAAAGAATAATGTTTCAACAACAAACACAATATTACGCATTGCTTCCTGTGAAATTAACTACGTAGGAGAAACAAGGAAGCGTTTGAAGACCCGTGTTACCGAAAACGTGCATGCAATGAGAAGAATGGACCCAATTTCACTGGTGGTGGAACACTGTGTAAATTCTGGGCACAAGTTCGTCTCCCAAATGCCGAAATCCTGGGTCGAGGAAATGACTGCTTTACCAGGGAAACAATGTAAGCTGTGCACAAGGAGACTTCGTTGATCAAACGTTGTTTCGCCCTTCCGGAAAACTACCAGGCCCTCCAGGCGCAGTTTATCGAATGTAAGAGCAAACACGGAATAAGGCCAAACGTGCATTCCACCGCGATGTAGCCTAGAACGGATATGCCTGTAATCACGCCGCAATTAGTGGCCGACGAAGGCGTAGTCATGATTACCGCCGGATCCATTAATACCCCGAAATACGAAGAGACATGCACTCAGGACACAAACATGAATTTCTACCAAGGGAACCAAAGGAGGTCAATGCAGAACCAGACAATGGCCGCTTCTCCTCAACGAGAGACGTGCAAACTGACAGCAATTTCCTCCTGCCCCCTACTTCACATCGCGTCCTGCGTGTATGCCGGCAAAGAATGCCAAAGCCAATTAAGGACTCCCTCAACCCATCCTTTTATAATGTACACTATAAAGGAAAACCCGCACAATCAACCGTGTGTTCCAAAATGGCTTTCATCCACTTTAAATACTACGAGACGCGGCACGATACTCATCTCCGACGACGGAAGCCTGCATGGTTTTGAAACGTCATTACAAATAACCTATAGTCCGTAAGATCTTCTTTTTTTCTCATGTATGTCCGACGACACACATCTTTGCTTCCATTAGCAATATTTTTGGGCGCAAAGAGCTTGAATAAGCATGACGTTGGAAAACCTTTGCCCATCGTGTGTCATCTACATACGCGCAAATCCAGTTCCTTCACAGATGCTATGACAACTACGTGCTTCCGAAGAGCTTGTCTAACAGGCCACTGGTGAACCCAAGTCTGGCCCAACGGTGGGTGATGAAACACGGCAGGCGAATGATACGGGCACTCCTCCAGGACTGCAAATTGGGACTGGAAACACAAATATGCGTTTCAGTATGGCGCAGACAGTCCACACACTGGGTCTGTCAGACAGAACATATGCATAGCATCGAAATGGAGTTCATCAGTGCCTCACCAACTGTCATTCTTTGTCGATGCAGATCGGGTATTAATGCAAACAGGAAAAGACGCATACCGATTTAGTGGCTTCCCGCAGCAAACAGGCTCCGTATGGCTGGCAGAGTTCATGAACAGGCAACCAAATACCAGGCCGAAGTCGGCGAAGTTATAATTAAAGACAGGAGACACGACAGAGATTATGGGGGGATTGATACAGTCTGTTTCGGGCATGCTCTGCCTTCATTCAGTCAAAATATAACTCTGACTACCAGCTAGGATTGGAAACACAAAACTGTGCTGGAGTACGGCAAAAACATTTTCACACACTGGGCCAAGCAAGTGGGTCATAAGCACTTCATCGAATCGTTGTTTATCAGTGCCTCACCACTTTGCATTCTCTGTCACTGCAGATCGGGTATTTTTTGAACAGGAATATGCGCAAACCGATATAGTGGCTTTCCTAAGCAAACAAGCTCCGTATGACTGGCAAAGGTCAGAAACAAGAAACCAATTTCCAGGCCGTAGTCGGCCAAGATAAAATTGCAGAAAAGAATCACGACAGAGAAGATGGGTGGATTAATACAATTGTTTCGGGCTTCATCTGTATTAATTCCCTCAATCATAACCCTGACTACCAGCTGGGACTGGAAACACAAACATGCGCTCGAGTACGGCGCAGAAAGCCCGCACACTGAGTCTAGCAAATTGGACATAAGCAGTTCATCAAACCAAAATTTATAAGTGCCTTATCACCTGCTTTCTCTGTCGTTGGTGATCTAGTATAATTATCAAACAGGAAAAGGCGCATACCAATCTAGTAGATTCCCGAAGCAAACAAGCTCCGTGTGGCTGGCAATTGTCAGTAAAGAGGAAACAATTTATCAGGCCAATGTCGGCAAAATTATAATTGCAGAGAAGAAACACGACAGAGAATATGGGTAGATTGATACAGCTGTTTCGGTCTTTATCTGCCTTCATTCAGCCAATCATAACCAACAATAATGACTACCTTTTGGGACTGGAAACACAAAATGCGCTTGAGTACGGCGCAGGCAGTCTACATACTAGGTCCAGCAAATGGGTCATAAGCACTTCAACGAACCGCAATTTTTCAGTGCCTCACCACCTGTCATTCTCTGTTCCTGCTGATCGGTTATTTATTCAATCAGGAATAAACGCATACCGATCAAGCGGCTCCCGAGGTGACAAGCTCCGTATGGGATGCAAAGGTCAGAAACAGGCAACCAATCACCAGGCCGTACTCGGCCAGGTTTTAATTGCAGAGAAAAATACACGTCACAGAAAAATGGATAGATTGATAAAGTTTTTCGGGCTTCATCTGCCTTCGTTTAGCCAATCATGACATTGACAACTAGCTGGGACTGAAGACACAAACATGCGCTGGAGTACGGCGCAGACAGTCAACACAGTGAATCTAGCAAATGGGTCATAAGCACTTAATTGAACCACAATTCATCAGTGCCTCACCACCTATAATCTATGTCGCTGCAGATCGGGTATATTTATCAAACAGGAATAGTCGCATAACAATCTTGTGTCTTCATCAATCAAACAAGCTCGATTTGTGTGGCATAGGTCAGAAACAGGCAATTAATTACCAGGCCGTAGTTGGCCAAATTATAATTGCAGAGAAGAAACACGACAGAGAAAATGCGTAGACTGATGCAGGTGTTTCGGGCTTGATCTGCCTTCATTCATGTCTGAGTCTGTATAAAAACGTATTCAAAAGAGGCATGGAAACCAAAATTGGGGTCAGCATCACATTATATCGGCAATGACGTTCTTTGGCATATAGTACGTACGATATTTCAAGGTAATTTCCTTGTTTAACTAAAATCTTATTTTAAAAGTTAGCTTTAAACACATTAAGAAATGCGTCTTGGATAACAGCACAATAGGCAATTATTTAAACAGTTTTGCAAATTTTCCATTCGTGTGCTTCCACGTGAACTATGAACGTAAGGCCTGCACCACAAACGTGTATGGTTGATTTTGCTAAATGTCGTCACAGCATACGATATTTGATTACACATAAGGAAATATGACAGGGTTAAATGACACGTTGCATCTTTGCCGGCATAGATCACAAAAGGCATGATCAACCACTCAATATATGGCTCTTGTTAATGGACTGCATATATAAATGAACTCAATGATCTTATGAGATTCCTGCCCTTTTTAAGTCATGTTGTGCACAATTTTGCTTGGAACGATGGTGCTTCTTCAGCAATTGCAACAAACTTGGACATGCAAAAAAGATGGCAATATACGTAATTAACAATTTTTTGCATTAAATTAAAGACATTTGGCCGGCATTTATGATGTGGTGAAAAGAAATGCTGATATATTTAAATTTTAATATGTTTACGTGACTATTTTTGCTTAAAGCACAATTCTTAATGTCATTGACTGAGCACATATTAAATTAATTTTTTTCATTTGAATGGCATTTAAGTCTGGAAGTTATTCTTAAAAAATAAATTCAGAGAAAATAAAATAGCTATATTTTTAATGTTTACATTTCTCTTGTTTTTAGGAGTACTTTATATAGTTGTATGAAGGTGTATTTAAAAAATTCCTCCTCATGCAAATATATATCATACACTTTTCGTATATGTTTTTCTTAGTAAGCGTATAAAAAAGTAAAGTTGACATTTATCCTCTTATGAACTACAACCTTTTTTGTATTCTTAACCCAGCCTTGACTCCCTGCCTACGTTCGAACGGAACTTTGCATCTAAGTGACATTCTATTAGAAAGACTACGATTGACATCTAAATTTGAGCTGGAAGTTGAATATGATGCAACGACTAATACTTATTTCCAATTGACCACTCCATCGGATCCCCAAATACATCGATGTTACGAAGTGGCCACTATTCAAAAACCTTGGGCTTTAAAAATAGAATGTAATCTTACTTTTTCCTCTATAGAAATACATGTTGTACATATCGTAAGTAATAAAGCTTTCTTCAAATAACTCATCCATTTACTGATAACTCATTAAAAAACAGCTTTACTTCCATTTAGTGAACCACCTTTTACTTTGATGCGATAATCAGTTACAAATTTGGTTATTTATAATGGAGGCATTTCATTAGCAGGAAAAGTTTGTAGTTTATATTTATGTCGATTTTTAGTGCTACTTGTTGATCAACGCGTTAACAGGATTTGCTTCACCAAGACATACAAATATATATATATTCGATTTTCTAACTTTATTACTATGACAGCCAGTAGAGTTTAGTAGGATTGTCTTTCAAACTTTACAATATTTTACAGGTCACATTCATGGTTCTTAACGCAAGCGCGGCGTTTTACCTCGTCTGAATAACAGCCGAATCCATTTAGGATCATAGTTCAGCATGCTAGGATTTGAACGCCCTACCTTATCCATCTAAGCAAGTGTAGTCCGAATCAAAATGCTTGTGTTTCTGACTGCTCTATGTGTTTAAATCGTACTCCAACTAATAAATGCTTGGATGCAGATGTAACGCTTGAATATATTTTCTTGAATTAGGGCAGTTTGTACCAAACCTTTTAGTTAATATTTGAGAAGAACAGTTTTACAAACGAACATCAACAGTTTCAAAACAAACCTTTAATGCACAGTTATACAACATTATTGGCAATTGCAGGTAATTGGGTTTTATTATTTTTAATTAAACTTTCGGCATTTAAATGCAAAGTATTTAATCTAGGTTCTCATCTTTTTAAATGTAAGGCATTTGTGTGCCCGTTAATTTTCATGTGAGATTAAATTATTATACTACAGCGTTCTAATAATACATTAAATAACATTACATTTCACGTGGCATTTGGCTCTGCAAATTAATTTATGTATGCACAGCAAGCCTACTGGCGTGTATTAAAACAGGTTTCTTATATCTGTACACCTCACACTTTGCTATTCCGTTTAGCCTAACGCTTACGTTATTCGAGAATTTAAAATACAACGCTCGGTACTGAATTCCATGGAAATTTTCACGAAGGACGCACATGCAGTTGGTGAATTTTATGTCAATGTCAGCGGTGTACCACCTGTGACAATGGTACATTTTGCTGGACTCGTTTTTAGTAAAATACACATTAATGGTCTGCGGAAGAGAAAATCTCGACTGGGATCACTGGACAAAAGGCACTGGACAAAAAGCACTCTTAGCACGCTTGATACATTTGCCTCCTACGCAGTTTCAACACGTTTAATTAAAACATGTCTGCTCTGAAATTAAGGGTGTTTTTATTACGCGCTGGCTGTTTTCAGTGCCACGAGGTGAAGGTTTATGTATCAAAAACAATCTTAAATTTTAAATATATTTATTGTCCTGATTATTTATTTTGTCATATTTGTGTCTACTTAAGAATATAATATAATTTATCTTCATATTTTCGATGAATAAAACGTATGCTTGCATTAATATTTTTTTATTCAAGAAGCATATTAAATGAGTCTTTTGTTGAGCGACTTTAAACGTTTTTTTATACTGCTTTGGTATTTACACTTGAAAATGGACAATTGATTTTGAGCTACTGTTTTTCCTATTCGTATTTATTTCTCGTTTACGAATTTACCAATATCACATGCGGAAAATCTGGCAAACACATCAGACAAAAACCGAAGCATATTGTTAGCTTTGTATTTTTGAAACGTTTTCAAAATATAATAGCGGATAAATAAAAAGCCCGGGGTTTTACTGATGGTTGTGCATTTCCCTGTGTATAAATTCCCATATTTTTGTGACCCTATCGTTTAACCCACTTCCTGCACTGAGAGAAGGCCTGTGAATTTACAAATGCGATAATGGCTTACCATACTGCCCTATGCGAAACCAAATACTTGCAAATTTCTCTAAAACAGATGTTTTTGTCTTGAATGAAATGTTCCTTTCACCTGACTCAGAACTGCACTAGTGATAAAAGACAAGTGGTAAAGTTAAAATCCTAGTAAAATACGCATAATACTTAACAGACGTGATCATGGACATAAACATATCAGTGTGCAAAATAAGTAAAGGATCGCAACTGAAATTTTTGAATTGAGTCTCAAATTGCCAAAGCTTTAACAAAAACAGACCTCTTCAAAATACTGTGCTTGCTTATTGTGTATGAGCAGACTACATAATGCATGTCAGCATTTATTTGAAGTAAACTTCAAGTAATTAAAAAAGGAAAGTGGTATTGTAGGTCATTCATTTATAATCAGTAGCTGGTTCAGAAAGCATTATTTCTCAATAAAACTGTCAGTTAATTAATCTCCATGAAAGTCTATACGAAGGACTAAATCCTTAGTGTTTAACTCTATCAGGATAATAGAAAAAAGACAAGCCGTGCATAAGGTAGAATGTGGTATTTTTAATCAAACAAATCACTTATAATAACACCGGTTTAAAAAATACGATGCATAGGTGGTTAATGAAGCGAACATTGAAAGTATAAGTAGCAGTATAAACGTGATAGATGTGAGCTTAAAATAAAACGTTATTCATCAAAATCAATTAAATTTAAGCAAATCATGACAATTAATCTTACTGGAAAATGTGAGTTTTATGAGCTTCACGGTGCATGGATCTTCAGACATCGGCGTCGCTCGCTGGATTAAAGAATGGATTGGCGTGCCACGAATTGTCACGCATGGAGACATACCACACGTGACACCATTGAGGCCACCTAGAACAGGCACAATCGCAGTCGTAACAAGTCAGTTAATTAAGAGTCACCTACAGTGGCTGTAAGTGACGGGGGAAGGAGATTCTCATTGTTTACCTAAATATCCATTTCCAGCTGATTTCTTGAAACATCTTCATTTTGACGTGGGAGAAAACATCCGTAGCAGCAGTTGTTCAAAGCTTAGGCAAATCATTCTCTGAGCTTAGATTAAAGGGCAAGAGACGCATTACAACTGCTAAGTTAAAGGCCTACAATGCTCATACAATTAATAGTATGATGATGCTAGGATTAAAAGTGCAAATATTAGGGCTAAATAGTCTATGTTTTCAGTTGAGGTAATTCACACCACTAACTGCTGTTCTCTCCTTGTACTATGTAAATAAATGATTAGTAAAAATCACGATGCCTCACATATTTTTTGTTCAAAATACAATGTTAACCGTTAAATATGCCTACGTTTACCGTGCGCATTACAAACCACATATCATCGACCGCACTTTAAATGCCTTTGTAATTTCTTTTACTTCCACAGCCGGTTTTACAAATAAATAAGAAATAGAATCGACTGATTTGTCCCTATTTGAGGTGTCAAGAGACGGATTCGTATAAGCCTCCGTACGTATTTCGTGACATCTGTAGACGGCGCATGTGGCGTCATCCATGCGTTTGAATTCCAAATAACTTAACCAATTTTTGACTGCCAGTGTTGCGACAAACCAAAATAAAAAAAATCATATTATTTTAAAACGGGGGATTAAAATATGCTGCTTATAATTGGATAACCTGTAGAAGTTTTACTAATAAAGTTTCGTATGGAAGGCGAAAGTGTAACGTGAAAACAACTTACATTTTTACACGTGCCGAAAACATTATTAAGCAAAATATGTAGGCCCGAAGCCTTTCGTATCCCAGTGCAGCGAATTTCACTTCTTTATGGAGACAGCGTTCTAGGTGTATTCATAATGGATTTCCATGTTTAATTTCAAACTTTTGCATTTTATCAATGACTACATATCAGTCAGCATATAGAAGCACACAGTCTTCAGAAACTGTTGTTCACCTGTGTTGCAGACTATGTATTTCAATGGAAGTGAATGTGACTTGCTAAAGGATAAAATACAATCCTCCTTATTCAAAATTACTTGCAGATCCGTGAATGTTATGTTTTCATTGAATTAGCGGTAGAATTCACCAAATGAATTGTATAAGATCTAAAATGGCAAAAGCTATCAGCTGAAGAATAAAAACATTAAATAATCTTAAAATTGACAAGCGTTCTTTCATTAGCCTGGCTGTCATACACTAACACTTAGTTTAAATTTGTATTGCAAAAATGTCTGAATGTGTAAATATCATGGTAAAGTTAAAATCATGAAAATTTAATACAATCATGCTAATAATAATAAAGCCAAATATATGACGCTGATATAATCCGTACATAACACAGGATTATTTAAAATGTAGTGTTCATAGTTTGGTCTACCCTATATTGTGTTGTGAAGTGATGACTTACTTAAGCACACCGCATCATCCTTCTACATTAAGATTGTAAACGATTTATGTTAAAATCATTACAAATTTTCAGGAAACACTTTGAATTTGGGCACCTTACTTCATCCGAAAATGCAAATTAAAACATCTCATTTCAGAAATCCTACAGTTACTGACTTGACTCTCACCAATAAAAGTCACAGTTACATTAAACGCTATCTTCTTTATTCAACTAAGATCCTTCAGGCTAAATATAAGCAAATACTACAGGGGACATGTACTGTACTAATAGCTCAGAATTTGTTTACTTAACTTAGAGCATTCGTGTCCCTATGACAGTTTCTAATGTGATTTATCTACCATTTCTCCTTCAAGTTGCATTCTTGCTTCTCTAAAGTGTCAACATCTATCTCGGCTAAAGGCATGCTGCTTACGTTGTACAGTGCAATATTATTTGCCCTCATATCAGTTAAATAGCTATATTATTTAGAGATAACACATAAACTTTAGTCGTTTGCCTTGCTTCAACAATCATACTATTCATTTGGCAAGCCGTTTCTTCATATCTATATATATATACTGAAATATTGGCATCCCAAGCAATTTTATAAAATTAGGTTGAGTTCGTAGGGAAGAAAATAACTTAAGTGTGTAATTTTTTGAAACTGGGGCCCCAGTTCATTGGCGCCTGCCCGACAATGAAAAGCCGTTAATTCCTGGAGACAATGCACTCTGACGAGGCATGCATTAACAGGCATATCGATTTAGATGCCAATTACAAATTTCTCAAGATCAAGTGGAAACATAAACAGCCACTATCGACCTGATACACAATTTGTGTTGCATACCTCTTGATAAATGCATGACCTGTCTGTCTTTTAATAAGATGGTAAGCTGAAATGCAGTGCAGCCTTCAGAAACACGTTTGTTGATTTCTGCTTCACAGACCACGTTACGTCTCTCTTCTTGGAAATATTTGAGTAAAAAGCAACAAAACGCATAAAATATGTTTATTATCGACAGTAGACTTCACGTCTAACAGGGGAAAAATTCATTCGACAGCTTAAGTATGATTTTTCGGTTAGTCACCTAATTTATTAAAGCACATGACATCAATTCATAGATACTTTGATCATTTAACGGCTCTTCCCAATATTCCAACTGCACAGCATAAACCATTATTTGAATGACAGAATCGTAAAACTGTAAATTAAGTATTATTAAGCATTCTGTTTGTTTTGAGAATTTGACATCGCTGTTTCTTCTTCGAACAAGCATTTTGTCCTTTAGTTCCCTATTTCCAAATAAATATTGAAGACCAAACTCGTCATGCGTCTTTTCATTTCCGGTCTATCTGAATTCACATATTTTAATTTATGAATTACAAAACCTTTTATATCAATTTTTCCTCCATTTTAATGTTTCCTCTTGGCAAACTATGTATCTTATAGATAAAAAAATTGCAAAAAGCGGCACATGCTCCTACTCATTTTACTACAAAAAAATAGGCAAGCATTAGGAAAAACAGTTTGTTTTTTTCACGAATCGCTTTATTTATTCATCAACTACACGTGACATTGATCCGGAAATTTCAGAAAAATTGCTCAGTAAAGCAGTAATGTCAAATTACAGGTTATCGGTTGTGATTACATTAAGGAATGATAATTTGTATTTAAGTATTAGCTTATAGATATGTTTTTGGCAATTTCGTAGTGGTTTTAACTTTTTAAAATCGAAATGATGAAACAAACTTCAAGGGAGACATTTGAGCAAGCACTGGCCTGGTGAGCTGAAAAATCACTTTAGTCCATACTTCTTTCTTCAAATTACAATAAAAGTTTACTTAATAATCTTTTAATGTTTTTGAACATTTAAATAGACTAGATTAACATTTTTAGTAAGAAGCTCTACGTTTTTTTCATAAAGAACGCAGTTTTTAGTCTTGATTGAGACTGCAAGCAGTGCATCGTACGAATTGCATCCAAAAAGCGTGGATTAACGTATCATTTTTAAAAAAACTATAAAAAGAAAGCATTTTTGCAAGCAAAATAATGCAATTGTGAAATCAGTTTGGGTTTCATTAAAAAAAGTATATTAAGTTTTTTTCTATCGTAAACTCAGTTGAAATTATAATGGCAAAAATAGTTAATGAAGTAATTTCTAACTCCATAAAAACATAATTTTTAATTTATCAGAGAGGCATACCAACCCCAGTTGATGCACAACGCGATGCTCGAACGCGTGACCTGGTGATCAGAACTCTCATGAATTTTACTATTTCCCGACCTAAACAGGCAAGACAATGTATCCGTAGCTCAGTGGTTTGAGCGTTAGACTTCTTATCAACTGATCACTGGTTGCTCCTACTACGCAACACTGGACGGCAAACACAACCATGACAAAGTAAACGTACTTTTGGAAAGGGGCAACCCCAATGTCGGCACCTCACATTTTAAAAAGATCTTTAACAGCGTAAAAAATTGAGAAACAGTTTTAGAGGCCTCGGCTAAATTACACTGGAATGCACCTCAAACTAATTTAGCAGTCAACATTTTCGATTTGTTTCAGGTAACTGTGCAAACCACCTAAACTCTCGAAACTGCGCATACGGCAATATTTAAATAGTTATTTTAATCAGCATCCCATTTAAATGCCAACATTTCTTAGCATACTTGATCAAATTAATCTGTTCAAATGGCGGATTTCATTAATTATGGGCAAAGAGGCTTATCCGGGTTTGTGATTCCCAGTATATGTTGACTTGCTGGATCCGTTACAAGTGCATGCGTATTTTTTTAACTTTACGATGATGACAACGTAAAAACATTGGCGTTGCTTAAAGGACATTTAAACTAAACTGGCTGCACATATTTTCAATGTTTGAAGGGTAATGATGATCGATATTCTGGTTGAACGCTTTTATATACGACTTTTCGCTAGGCCATTTTTGAACCGTATAGCCAGTATATTTGTAAATTCCACTGTTTTTAGGGGGTTTAAGAATATGAGATTTAATTAATTTTCCCTTTGATATCTGGGTACGCAAGCGAAACGCAATGTGTTTGAGCCCTCAAACAGTTGCAGAAGTATTTGATGCATACAACAAGCAAAAATGTCTGGCATGTGTTATATTTGAGAAAGTTAATATATGAAGGTGCCACAAATGTGAACGCACAAAACAACAAATGAACGTTCCCTAGTAAAATGGCAAATACATGGAAATGTGGTTATATATGTTTCATCGGGCTTTATGTGTTATCCATCATTGAGTTACAGTTTTCTTGTCCAAGACAAGGAGTCATTACACGCATTAACTGAATAAACCGTTTATAGTTAAATTCTGTTCAAAGTAAATAATTATCACAGTTTAAATTAAGTAAATATCAAAAAGGCAATTTTACAAGCAAATTGTGCTCGAAAAGTTCGTTTTTAATTGCTGCAAGGTAGACACGCTGGCTACTGTGAGTTGGTCGTCATGAACTAGATAAAAAAAGATCCAATTCAGTCGCATGCTGCCAATCATTGCCCTTATTCAACTATGTCTCTTTAACCTTTTGCGCTAGTAAAATAGAGCAAATTCAATGGTTGAATAGTGTTTGATCCAGATATTTTTTTCATATACGGACTAGCTATGCATGGCAATTTTGTTTTTACTATGCATGAACCATCTGCAATAAAAATGCTGGTTTGCTGTTTAGCGACAGTTCAGAAACCTCAGGTCGAATGAGGCCAGGACATATAGGTCCAATTCTTACTTTATGGTATATG
>WEDG01001351.1:0-14039 GCA_017591395.1 Schistocephalus solidus | reverse complement strand
AACCCCTCGTTGCTGTGTCACACAGCAGCAGAAACATCGGCGAAACACGTGTCTGGGCTTTTAGCTAGTACCTATGTCGGAAGTACGGTATAACGATTTTGCCATATAAGATTCATACTACTTGTGGTACTACTTGTTTGTAGAATGGGCATTACGTGGTTATTCCACAGTGGTTGATTGTCTTCGACCCAAATGTTCATTGAAATTTTCGGGTCTGACCCTAAAAAAGTCATGTCCGAAACACTTGACTCCATGTCCTGCACTTAATAATTTCAGAAATTATTCCCCCGATTATTCTCTGGAGTCCATATACCAGAAACCGCATAGAGAACGCTGGGGGACCCACTGAGGAGCCGAACCCCTCGTTGCTGTGTCACGCAGCAGCAGAAACATCGGCGAAACACGTGTCTGGGCTTTTAGCTAGTACCTATGTCGGAAGTACGGTATAACGTCTTTTGCCATATAAGATTCATACTACTTGTAGTACTACTTGTTTTGTAGAATGGGCATTGCATGGTTATTCCACAGTGGTTGATTGTCTTCAGCCCAAATGTTCATTGAAATTTCGGGTCTGACCCTAAAAAGTCATGTCCGAAGCACCTGACTCCATGTCCTGCACTTAATAATTTCAGGAAATTATTTCCCCGATTATTCTCTGGAGTCCATATACCAGAAACCGCACATAGAGAACGCTGGGGGACCCACTGAGGAGCCGAACCCCTCGTTGCTGTGTCACGGCAGCAGAAACATCGGCGAAACACGTGTCTGGGCTTTTAGCTAGTACCTATGTCGGAAGTACGGTATAACGTCTTTTGCCATATAAGATTCATACTACTTGTAGTACTACTTGTTTGTAGAATGGGCATTACGTGGTTATTCCACAGTGGTTGATTGTCTTCGACCCAAATGTTCATTGAAATTTCGGGTCTGACCCTAAAAAGTCATGTCCGAAGCACCTGACTCCATGTCCTGCACTTAATAATTTCAGAAATTATTTCCCGATTATTCTCTGGAGTCCATATACCAGAAACCGCACAGAGAACGCTGGGGGACCCACTGAGGAGCCGAACCCTCGTTGCTGTGTCACGCAGCAGCAGAAACATCGGCGAAACACGTGTCTGGGCTTTTAGCTAGTACCTATGTCGGAAGTACGGTATAACGTCTTTGCCATATAAGATTCATACTACTTGTAGTACTACTTGTTTGTAGAATGGGCATTACGTGGTTATTCCACAGTGGTTGATTGTCTTCGACCCAAATGTTCATTGAAATTTCGGGTCTGACCCTAAAAGTCATGTCCGAAGCACCTGACTCCATGTCCTGCACTTAATAATTTCAGAAATTATTTCCCCGATTATTCTCTGGAGTCCATATACCAGAAACCGCACAGAGAACGCTGGGGGACCCACTGAGGAGCCGAACCCTCGTTGCTGTGTCACGCAGCAGCAGAAACATCGGCGAAACACGTGTCTGGGCTTTTAGCTAGTACCTATGTCGGAAGTACGGTATAACGTCTTTGCCATATAAGATTCATACTACTTGTAGTACTACTTGTTTGTAGAATGGGCATTACGTGGTTATTCCACAGTGGTTGATTGTCTTCGACCCAAATGTTCATTGAAATTTCGGGTCTGACCCTAAAAAGTCATGTCCGAAGCACCTGACTCCATGTCCTGCACTTAATAATTTCAGAAATTATTTCCCCGATTATTCTCTGGAGTCCATATACCAGAAACCGCACAGAGAACGCTGGGGGACCCACTGAGGAGCCGAACCCCTCGTTGCTGTGTCACGCAGCAGCAGAAACATCGGCGAAACACGTGTCTGGGCTTTTAGCTAGTACCTATGTCGGAAGTACGGTATAACGTCTTTTGCCATATAAGATTCATACTACTTGTAGTACTACTTGTTTGTAGAATGGGCATTACGTGGTTATTCCACAGTGGTTGATTGTCTTCGACCCAAATGTTCATTGAAATTTCGGGTCTGACCCTAAAAAGTCATGTCCGAAGCACCTGACTCCATGTCCTGCACTTAATAATTTCAGAAATTATTTCCCCGATTATTCTCTGGAGTCCATATACCAGAAACCGCACAGAGAACGCTGGGGGACCCACTGAGGAGCCGAACCCCTCGTTGCTGTGTCACGCAGCAGCAGAAACATCGGCGAAACACGTGTCTGGGCTTTTTAGCTAGTACCTATGTCGGAAGTACGGTATAACGTCTTTTGCCATATAAGATTCATACTACTTGTAGTACTACTTGTTTGTAGAATGGGCATTACGTGGTTATTCCACAGTGGTTGATTGTCTTCGACCCAAATGTTCATTGAAATTTCGGGTCTGACCCTAAAAAGTCATGTCCGAAGCACCTGACTCCATGTCCTGCACTTAATAATTTCAGAAATTATTTCCCCGATTATTCTCTGGAGTCCATATACCAGAAACCGCATAGAGAACGCTGGGGGACCCACTGAGGAGCCGAACCCCTCGTTGCTGTGTCACGCAGCAGCAGAAACATCGGCGAAACACGTGTCTGGGCTTTTAGCTAGTACCTATGTCGGAAGTACGGTATAACGTCTTTGCCATATAAGATTCATACTACTTGTAGTACTACTTGTTTGTAGAATGGGCATTACGTGGTTATTCCACAGTGGTTGATTGTCTTCGACCCAAATGTTCATTGAAATTTCGGGTCTGACCCTAAAAGTCATGTCCGAAGCACCTGACTCCATGTCCTGCACTTAATAATTTCAGAAATTATTTCCCCGATTATTCTCTGGAGTCCATATACCAGAAACCGCACAGAGAACGCTGGGGGACCCACTGAGGAGCCGAACCCCTCGTTGCTGTGTCACGCAGCAGCAGAAACATCGGCGAAACACGTGTCTGGGCTTTTAGCTAGTACCTATGTCGGAAGTACGGTATAACGTCTTTGCCATATAAGATTCATACTACTTGTAGTACTACTTGTTTGTAGAATGGGCATTACGTGGTTATTCCACAGTGGTTGATTGTCTTCGACCCAAATGTTCATTGAAATTTCGGGTCTGACCCTAAAAAGTCATGTCCGAAGCACCTGACTCCATGTCCTGCACTTAATAATTTCAGAAATTATTTCCCCGATTATTCTCTGGAGTCCATATACCAGAAACCGCATAGAGAACGCTGGGGGACCCACTGAGGAGCCGAACCCCTCGTTGCTGTGTCACGCAGCAGCAGAAACATCGGCGAAACACGTGTCTGGGCTTTTAGCTAGTACCTATGTCGGAAGTACGGTATAACGTCTTTTGCCATATAAGATTCATACTACTTGTAGTACTACTTGTTTGTAGAATGGGCATTACGTGGTTATTCCACAGTGGTTGATTGTCTTCGACCCAAATGTTCATTGAAATTTCGGGTCTGACCCTAAAAAGTCATGTCCGAAGCACCTGACTCCATGTCCTGCACTTAATAATTTCAGAAATTATTTCCCCGATTATTCTCTGGAGTCCATATACCAGAAACCGCACAGAGAACGCTGGGGGACCCACTGAGGAGCCGAACCCCTCGTTGCTGTGTCACGCAGCAGCAGAAACATCGGCGAAACACGTGTCTGGGCTTTTAGCTAGTACCTATGTCGGAAGTACGGTATAACGTCTTTGCCATATAAGATTCATACTACTTGTAGTACTACTTGTTTGTAGAATGGGCATTACGTGGTTATTCCACAGTGGTTGATTGTCTTCGACCCAAATGTTCATTGAAATTTCGGGTCTGACCCTAAAAAGTCATGTCCGAAGCACCTGACTCCATGTCCTGCACTTAATAATTTCAGAAATTATTTCCCCGATTATTCTCTGGAGTCCATATACCAGAAACCGCACAGAGAACGCTGGGGGACCCACTGAGGAGCCGAACCCCTCGTTGCTGTGTCACGCAGCAGCAGAAACATCGGCGAAACACGTGTCTGGGCTTTTAGCTAGTACCTATGTCGGAAGTACGGTATAACGTCTTTGCCATATAAGATTCATACTACTTGTAGTACTACTTGTTTGTAGAATGGGCATTACGTGGTTATTCCACAGTGGTTGATTGTCTTCGACCCAAATGTTCATTGAAATTTCGGGTCTGACCCTAAAAAGTCATGTCCGAAGCACCTGACTCCATGTCCTGCACTTAATAATTTCAGAAATTATTTCCCCGATTATTCTCTGGAGTCCATATACCAGAAACCGCACAGAGAACGCTGGGGGACCCACTGAGGAGCCGAACCCCTCGTTGCTGTGTCACGCAGCAGCAGAAACATCGGCGAAACACGTGTCTGGGCTTTTAGCTAGTACCTATGTCGGAAGTACGGTATAACGTCTTTGCCATATAAGATTCATACTACTTGTAGTACTACTTGTTTGTAGAATGGGCATTACGTGGTTATTCCACAGTGGTTGATTGTCTTCGACCCAAATGTTCATTGAAATTTCGGGTCTGACCCTAAAAAGTCATGTCCGAAGCACCTGACTCCATGTCCTGCACTTAATAATTTCAGAAATTATTTCCCCGATTATTCTCTGGAGTCCATATACCAGAAACCGCATAGAGAACGCTGGGGGACCCACTGAGGAGCCGAACCCCTCGTTGCTGTGTCACGCAGCAGCAGAAACATCGGCGAAACACGTGTCTGGGCTTTTAGCTAGTACCTATGTCGGAAGTACGGTATAACGTCTTTGCCATATAAGATTCATACTACTTGTAGTACTACTTGTTTGTAGAATGGGCATTACGTGGTTATTCCACAGTGGTTGATTGTCTTCGACCCAAATGTTCATTGAAATTTCGGGTCTGACCCTAAAAAGTCATGTCCGAAGCACCTGACTCCATGTCCTGCACTTAATAATTTCAGAAATTATTTCCCCGATTATTCTCTGGAGTCCATATACCAGAAACCGCACAGAGAACGCTGGGGGACCCACTGAGGAGCCGAACCCCTCGTTGCTGTGTCACGCAGCAGCAGAAACATCGGCGAAACACGTGTCTGGGCTTTTAGCTAGTACCTATGTCGGAAGTACGGTATAACGTCTTTGCCATATAAGATTCATACTACTTGTAGTACTACTTGTTTGTAGAATGGGCATTACGTGGTTATTCCACAGTGGTTGATTGTCTTCGACCCAAATGTTCATTGAAATTTCGGGTCTGACCCTAAAAAGTCATGTCCGAAGCACCTGACTCCATGTCCTGCACTTAATAATTTCAGAAATTATTTCCCCGATTATTCTCTGGAGTCCAT
Organism: Schistocephalus solidus; assembly: GCA_017591395.1. Taxonomy (NCBI): domain Eukaryota; kingdom Metazoa; phylum Platyhelminthes; class Cestoda; order Diphyllobothriidea; family Diphyllobothriidae; genus Schistocephalus; species Schistocephalus solidus. Next base: position 8,771 of record WEDG01001351.1, on the reverse strand, counting down.
ATACCAGAAACCGCATAGAGAACGCTGGGGGACCCACTGAGGAGCCGAACCCCTCGTTGCTGTGTCACGCAGCAGCAGAAACATCGGCGAAACACGTGTCTGGGCTTTTAGCTAGTACCTATGTCGGAAGTACGGTATAACGTCTTTGCCATATAAGATTCATACTACTTGTAGTACTACTTGTTTGTAGAATGGGCATTACGTGGTTATTCCACAGTGGTTGATTGTCTTCGACCCAAATGTTCATTGAAATTTCGGGTCTGACCCTAAAAGTCATGTCCGAAGCACCTGACTCCATGTCCTGCACTTAATAATTTCAGAAATTATTTCCCCGATTATTCTCTGGAGTCCATATACCAGAAACCGCACAGAGAACGCTGGGGGACCCACTGAGGAGCCGAACCCCTCGTTGCTGTGTCACGCAGCAGCAGAAACATCGGCGAAACACGTGTCTGGGCTTTTAGCTAGTACCTATGTCGGAAGTACGGTATAACGTCTTTGCCATATAAGATTCATACTACTTGTAGTACTACTTGTTTGTAGAATGGGCATTACGTGGTTATTCCACAGTGGTTGATTGTCTTCGACCCAAATGTTCATTGAAATTTCGGGTCTGACCCTAAAAGTCATGTCCGAAGCACCTGACTCCATGTCCTGCACTTAATAATTTCAGAAATTATTTCCCCGATTATTCTCTGGAGTCCATATACCAGAAACCGCACAGAGAACGCTGGGGGACCCACTGAGGAGCCGAACCCCTCGTTGCTGTGTCACGCAGCAGCAGAAACATCGGCGAAACACGTGTCTGGGCTTTTAGCTAGTACCTATGTCGGAAGTACGGTATAACGTCTTTGCCATATAAGATTCATACTACTTGTAGTACTACTTGTTTGTAGAATGGGCATTACGTGGTTATTCCACAGTGGTTGATTGTCTTCGACCCAAATGTTCATTGAAATTTCGGGTCTGACCCTAAAAGTCATGTCCGAAGCACCTGACTCCATGTCCTGCACTTAATAATTTCAGAAATTATTTCCCGATTATTCTCTGGAGTCCATATACCAGAAACCGCACAGAGAACGCTGGGGGACCCACTGAGGAGCCGAACCCCTCGTTGCTGTGTCACGCAGCAGCAGAAACATCGGCGAAACACGTGTCTGGGCTTTTAGCTAGTACCTATGTCGGAAGTACGGTATAACGTCTTTGCCATATAAGATTCATACTACTTGTAGTACTACTTGTTTGTAGAATGGGCATTACGTGGTTATTCCACAGTGGTTGATTGTCTTCGACCCAAATGTTCATTGAAATTTCGGGTCTGACCCTAAAAGTCATGTCCGAAGCACCTGACTCCATGTCCTGCACTTAATAATTTCAGAAATTATTTCCCGATTATTCTCTGGAGTCCATATACCAGAAACCGCACAGAGAACGCTGGGGGACCCACTGAGGAGCCGAACCCCTCGTTGCTGTGTCACGCAGCAGCAGAAACATCGGCGAAACACGTGTCTGGGCTTTTAGCTAGTACCTATGTCGGAAGTACGGTATAACGTCTTTGCCATATAAGATTCATACTACTTGTAGTACTACTTGTTTGTAGAATGGGCATTACGTGGTTATTCCACAGTGGTTGATTGTCTTCGACCCAAATGTTCATTGAAATTTCGGGTCTGACCCTAAAAAGTCATGTCCGAAGCACCTGACTCCATGTCCTGCACTTAATAATTTCAGAAATTATTTCCCCGATTATTCTCTGGAGTCCATATACCAGAAACCGCACAGAGAACGCTGGGGGACCCACTGAGGAGCCGAACCCCTCGTTGCTGTGTCACGCAGCAGCAGAAACATCGGCGAAACACGTGTCTGGGCTTTTAGCTAGTACCTATGTCGGAAGTACGGTATAACGTCTTTGCCATATAAGATTCATACTACTTGTAGTACTACTTGTTTGTAGAATGGGCATTACGTGGTTATTCCACAGTGGTTGATTGTCTTCGACCCAAATGTTCATTGAAATTTCGGGTCTGACCCTAAAAGTCATGTCCGAAGCACCTGACTCCATGTCCTGCACTTAATAATTTCAGAAATTATTTCCCCGATTATTCTCTGGAGTCCATATACCAGAAACCGCACAGAGAACGCTGGGGGACCCACTGAGGAGCCGAACCCCTCGTTGCTGTGTCACGCAGCAGCAGAAACATCGGCGAAACACGTGTCTGGGCTTTTAGCTAGTACCTATGTCGGAAGTACGGTATAACGTCTTTGCCATATAAGATTCATACTACTTGTAGTACTACTTGTTTGTAGAATGGGCATTACGTGGTTATTCCACAGTGGTTGATTGTCTTCGACCCAAATGTTCATTGAAATTTCGGGTCTGACCCTAAAAAGTCATGTCCGAAGCACCTGACTCCATGTCCTGCACTTAATAATTTCAGAAATTATTTCCCCGATTATTCTCTGGAGTCCATATACCAGAAACCGCACAGAGAACGCTGGGGGACCCACTGAGGAGCCGAACCCCTCGTTGCTGTGTCACGCAGCAGCAGAAACATCGGCGAAACACGTGTCTGGGCTTTTAGCTAGTACCTATGTCGGAAGTACGGTATAACGTCTTTGCCATATAAGATTCATACTACTTGTAGTACTACTTGTTTGTAGAATGGGCATTACGTGGTTATTCCACAGTGGTTGATTGTCTTCGACCCAAATGTTCATTGAAATTTCGGGTCTGACCCTAAAAGTCATGTCCGAAGCACCTGACTCCATGTCCTGCACTTAATAATTTCAGAAATTATTTCCCCGATTATTCTCTGGAGTCCATATACCAGAAACCGCACAGAGAACGCTGGGGGACCCACTGAGGAGCCGAACCCCTCGTTGCTGTGTCACGCAGCAGCAGAAACATCGGCGAAACACGTGTCTGGGCTTTTAGCTAGTACCTATGTCGGAAGTACGGTATAACGTCTTTTGCCATATAAGATTCATACTACTTGTAGTACTACTTGTTTGTAGAATGGGCATTACGTGGTTATTCCACAGTGGTTGATTGTCTTCGACCCAAATGTTCATTGAAATTTCGGGTCTGACCCTAAAAAGTCATGTCCGAAGCACCTGACTCCATGTCCTGCACTTAATAATTTCAGAAATTATTTCCCCGATTATTCTCTGGAGTCCATATACCAGAAACCGCACAGAGAACGCTGGGGGACCCACTGAGGAGCCGAACCCCTCGTTGCTGTGTCACGCAGCAGCAGAAACATCGGCGAAACACGTGTCTGGGCTTTTAGCTAGTACCTATGTCGGAAGTACGGTATAACGTCTTTGCCATATAAGATTCATACTACTTGTAGTACTACTTGTTTGTAGAATGGGCATTACGTGGTTATTCCACAGTGGTTGATTGTCTTCGACCCAAATGTTCATTGAAATTTCGGGTCTGACCCTAAAAGTCATGTCCGAAGCACCTGACTCCATGTCCTGCACTTAATAATTTCAGAAATTATTTCCCCGATTATTCTCTGGAGTCCATATACCAGAAACCGCACAGAGAACGCTGGGGGACCCACTGAGGAGCCGAACCCCTCGTTGCTGTGTCACGCAGCAGCAGAAACATCGGCGAAACACGTGTCTGGGCTTTTAGCTAGTACCTATGTCGGAAGTACGGTATAACGTCTTTGCCATATAAGATTCATACTACTTGTAGTACTACTTGTTTGTAGAATGGGCATTACGTGGTTATTCCACAGTGGTTGATTGTCTTCGACCCAAATGTTCATTGAAATTTCGGGTCTGACCCTAAAAGTCATGTCCGAAGCACCTGACTCCATGTCCTGCACTTAATAATTTCAGAAATTATTTCCCCGATTATTCTCTGGAGTCCATATACCAGAAACCGCACAGAGAACGCTGGGGGACCCACTGAGGAGCCGAACCCCTCGTTGCTGTGTCACGCAGCAGCAGAAACATCGGCGAAACACGTGTCTGGGCTTTTAGCTAGTACCTATGTCGGAAGTACGGTATAACGTCTTTGCCATATAAGATTCATACTACTTGTAGTACTACTTGTTTGTAGAATGGGCATTACGTGGTTATTCCACAGTGGTTGATTGTCTTCGACCCAAATGTTCATTGAAATTTCGGGTCTGACCCTAAAAGTCATGTCCGAAGCACCTGACTCCATGTCCTGCACTTAATAATTTCAGAAATTATTTCCCCGATTATTCTCTGGAGTCCATATACCAGAAACCGCATAGAGAACGCTGGGGGACCCACTGAGGAGCCGAACCCCTCGTTGCTGTGTCACGCAGCAGCAGAAACATCGGCGAAACACGTGTCTGGGCTTTTAGCTAGTACCTATGTCGGAAGTACGGTATAACGTCTTTGCCATATAAGATTCATACTACTTGTAGTACTACTTGTTTGTAGAATGGGCATTACGTGGTTATTCCACAGTGGTTGATTGTCTTCGACCCAAATGTTCATTGAAATTTCGGGTCTGACCCTAAAAAGTCATGTCCGAAGCACCTGACTCCATGTCCTGCACTTAATAATTTCAGAAATTATTTCCCCGATTATTCTCTGGAGTCCATATACCAGAAACCGCACAGAGAACGCTGGGGGACCCACTGAGGAGCCGAACCCCTCGTTGCTGTGTCACGCAGCAGCAGAAACATCGGCGAAACACGTGTCTGGGCTTTTAGCTAGTACCTATGTCGGAAGTACGGTATAACGTCTTTGCCATATAAGATTCATACTACTTGTAGTACTACTTGTTTGTAGAATGGGCATTACGTGGTTATTCCACAGTGGTTGATTGTCTTCGACCCAAATGTTCATTGAAATTTCGGGTCTGACCCTAAAAAGTCATGTCCGAAGCACCTGACTCCATGTCCTGCACTTAATAATTTCAGAAATTATTTCCCCGATTATTCTCTGGAGTCCATATACCAGAAACCGCACAGAGAACGCTGGGGGACCCACTGAGGAGCCGAACCCCTCGTTGCTGTGTCACGCAGCAGCAGAAACATCGGCGAAACACGTGTCTGGGCTTTTAGCTAGTACCTATGTCGGAAGTACGGTATAACGTCTTTGCCATATAAGATTCATACTACTTGTAGTACTACTTGTTTGTAGAATGGGCATTACGTGGTTATTCCACAGTGGTTGATTGTCTTCGACCCAAATGTTCATTGAAATTTCGGGTCTGACCCTAAAAAGTCATGTCCGAAGCACCTGACTCCATGTCCTGCACTTAATAATTTCAGAAATTATTTCCCCGATTATTCTCTGGAGTCCATATACCAGAAACCGCACAGAGAACGCTGGGGGACCCACTGAGGAGCCGAACCCCTCGTTGCTGTGTCACGCAGCAGCAGAAACATCGGCGAAACACGTGTCTGGGCTTTTAGCTAGTACCTATGTCGGAAGTACGGTATAACGTCTTTGCCATATAAGATTCATACTACTTGTAGTACTACTTGTTTGTAGAATGGGCATTACGTGGTTATTCCACAGTGGTTGATTGTCTTCGACCCAAATGTTCATTGAAATTTCGGGTCTGACCCTAAAAAGTCATGTCCGAAGCACCTGACTCCATGTCCTGCACTTAATAATTTCAGAAATTATTTCCCCGATTATTCTCTGGAGTCCATATACCAGAAACCGCACAGAGAACGCTGGGGGACCCACTGAGGAGCCGAACCCCTCGTTGCTGTGTCACGCAGCAGCAGAAACATCGGCGAAACACGTGTCTGGGCTTTTAGCTAGTACCTATGTCGGAAGTACGGTATAACGTCTTTGCCATATAAGATTCATACTACTTGTAGTACTACTTGTTTGTAGAATGGGCATTACGTGGTTATTCCACAGTGGTTGATTGTCTTCGACCCAAATGTTCATTGAAATTTCGGGTCTGACCCTTAAAGTCATGTCCGAAGCACCTGACTCCATGTCCTGCACTTAATAATTTCAGAAATTATTTCCCCGATTATTCTCTGGAGTCCATATACCAGAAACCGCATAGAGAACGCTGGGGGACCCACTGAGGAGCCGAACCCCTCGTTGCTGTGTCACGCAGCAGCAGAAACATCGGCGAAACACGTGTCTGGGCTTTTAGCTAGTACCTATGTCGGAAGTACGGTATAACGTCTTTTGCCATATAAGATTCATACTACTTGTAGTACTACTTGTTTGTAGAATGGGCATTACGTGGTTATTCCACAGTGGTTGATTGTCTTCGACCCAAATGTTCATTGAAATTTCGGGTCTGACCCTAAAAAGTCATGTCCGAAGCACCTGACTCCATGTCCTGCACTTAATAATTTCAGAAATTATTTCCCCGATTATTCTCTGGAGTCCATATACCAGAAACCGCACAGAGAACGCTGGGGGACCCACTGAGGAGCCGAACCCCTCGTTGCTGTGTCACGCAGCAGCAGAAACATCGGCGAAACACGTGTCTGGGCTTTTAGCTAGTACCTATGTCGGAAGTACGGTATAACGTCTTTGCCATATAAGATTCATACTACTTGTAGTACTACTTGTTTGTAGAATGGGCATTACGTGGTTATTCCACAGTGGTTGATTGTCTTCGACCCAAATGTTCATTGAAATTTCGGGTCTGACCCTAAAAAGTCATGTCCGAAGCACCTGACTCCATGTCCTGCACTTAATAATTTCAGAAATTATTTCCCCGATTATTCTCTGGAGTCCATATACCAGAAACCGCACAGAGAACGCTGGGGGACCCACTGAGGAGCCGAACCCCTCGTTGCTGTGTCACGCAGCAGCAGAAACATCGGCGAAACACGTGTCTGGGCTTTTAGCTAGTACCTATGTCGGAAGTACGGTATAACGTCTTTGCCATATAAGATTCATACTACTTGTAGTACTACTTGTTTGTAGAATGGGCATTACGTGGTTATTCCACAGTGGTTGATTGTCTTCGACCCAAATGTTCATTGAAATTTCGGGTCTGACCCTAAAAAGTCATGTCCGAAGCACCTGACTCCATGTCCTGCACTTAATAATTTCAGAAATTATTTCCCCGATTATTCTCTGGAGTCCATATACCAGAAACCGCACAGAGAACGCTGGGGGACCCACTGAGGAGCCGAACCCTCGTTGCTGTGTCACGCAGCAGCAGAAACATCGGCGAAACACGTGTCTGGGCTTTTAGCTAGTACCTATGTCGGAAGTACGGTATAACGTCTTTGCCATATAAGATTCATACTACTTGTAGTACTACTTGTTTTGTAGAATGGGCATTACGTGGTTATTCCACAGTGGTTGATTGTCTTCGACCCAAATGTTCATTGAAATTTCGGGTCTGACCCTAAAAGTCATGTCCGAAGCACCTGACTCCATGTCCTGCACTTAATAATTTCAGAAATTATTTCCCCGATTATTCTCTGGAGTCCATATACCAGAAACCGCACAGAGAACGCTGGGGGACCCACTGAGGAGCCGAACCCCTCGTTGCTGTGTCACGCAGCAGCAGAAACATCGGCGAAACACGTGTCTGGGCTTTTAGCTAGTACCTATGTCGGAAGTACGGTATAACGTCTTTGCCATATAAGATTCATACTACTTGTAGTACTACTTGTTTGTAGAATGGGCATTACGTGGTTATTCCACAGTGGTTGATTGTCTTCGACCCAAATGTTCATTGAAATTTCGGGTCTGACCCTAAAAAGTCATGTCCGAAGCACCTGACTCCATGTCCTGCACTTAATAATTTCAGAAATTATTTCCCCGATTATTCTCTGGAGTCCATATACCAGAAACCGCACAGAGAACGCTGGGGGACCCACTGAGGAGCCGAACCCCTCGTTGCTGTGTCACGCAGCAGCAGAAACATCGGCGAAACACGTGTCTGGGCTTTTAGCTAGTACCTATGTCGGAAGTACGGTATAACGTCTTTGCCATATAAGATTCATACTACTTGTAGTACTACTTGTTTGTAGAATGGGCATTACGTGGTTATTCCACAGTGGTTGATTGTCTTCGACCCAAATGTTCATTGAAATTTCGGGTCTGACCCTTAAAAGTCATGTCCGAAGCACCTGACTCCATGTCCTGCACTTAATAATTTCAGAAATTATTTCCCCGATTATTCTCTGGAGTCCATATGCCAGAAACCGCACAGAGAACGCTGGGGGACCCACTGAGGAGCCGAACCCCTCGTTGCTGTGTCACGCAGCAGCAGAAACATCGGCGAAACACGTGTCTGGGCTTTTAGCTGGTACCTATGTCGGAAGTACGGTATAACGTCTTTGCCATATAAGATTCATACTACTTGTAGTACTACTTGTTTGTAGAATGGGCATTACGTGGTTATTCCACAGTGGTTGATTGTCTTCGACCCAAATGTTCATTGAAATTTCGGGTCTGACCCTAAAAGTCATGTCCGAAGCACCTGACTCCATGTCCTGCACTTAATAATTTCAGAAATTATTTCCCGATTATTCTCTGGAGTCCATATACCAGAAACCGCACAGAGAACGCTGGGGGACCCACTGAGGAGCCGAACCCCTCGTTGCTGTGTCACGCAGCAGCAGAAACATCGGCAGAAACACGTGTCTGGGCTTTAGCTAGTACCTATGTCGGAAGTACGAGTATAACGTCTTTGCCATATAAGATTCATACTACTTGTAGTACTACTTGTTTGTAGAATGGGCATTACGTGGTTATTCCACAGTGGTTGATTGTCTTCGACCCAAATGTTCATTGAAATTTCGGGTCTGACCCTAAAAGTCATCGAATCACCT
>WEDG01001350.1:0-33044 GCA_017591395.1 Schistocephalus solidus | reverse complement strand
CATACAAACAACCCTGTCACAAACTGGCTATCACCCCCTTTAAATACTGTGAGACGCGGTACGATACTTACCTCCGACGATGGAAGCTTGTATGCTTTTGAAACGTCAGGACAATACACTTTTAGTCCCTGAGATCGCCTTTTCTTCTCATATATATATATATATATATATATATATATATATATATATATATATATATATATATATAAATTTATAAGTTTATCTAGGTTTATACTTGTTTGTGATAGAAATAGGCATATTACCACCATATCATACGAAAAGGAAAAACTCGGACAAAATCTAAACAATCACCTTGACGTTACCTAAAAAACGGTTAAGAACTGAGACAACTGTCAGCAAACTATTTCAATTTCGAGATTTTTTTAAAAAAATAACATTTAAATAAAACGATATTGTGCGATTTATTCCGCAAAGAAAGGAATTATTTTCATTGTATTTATATGAAATCGATGAAATAAAAGGTTCCTTGTCCTACTGGTTTTGATGCTTACTCGAACCACTCGCAAAAATGGGCAATAGCGACACAAAAACACAGCATTTATAAGACAGAATCGCCTGTTCAACTAATGTCTTCACTCACTCATTATGTTTCGTTTTTATCGTTGGATTCACATTTAATGTGATGAGTACGTGGTAATCCATACTCGAGTTGTTAATGATTGTGATACTGTCAACTTTGTCGATTATTGGTGTGAAGATTATGCCTCAATTTAGCTCTAGGTCACCGAAAAAGCTGGTCACTCGTGGTCTCCCGGCATGCTTAGAATTCTTTTTTGGAAAACCTGCCGTGTTTAAGTGATTGACAATGGGAAAAGTGGGTTTCGAAATAGCAACAAGTAGTGCTCATAGAAGCCTCAAAAGCGAACATTGTGATATCGATTATGCTGTTAAACTATTTTCTAACGGTCGAACAAATTCCCTTTTGACAAAATGTATATGACCGGCTATTTTAGTAGATTTTCCTTTATTCATTCGCTCTTTCAGTACGCTCACAGTTTTCTCATCTTTATATGGTATTTTAGTTTAAGCATTACGGACGGCTTTCATTGTATTAAGCGTCGCAACGTCACTTTGGTTTCTTAATTGTTTTTTAACGTTCATGGCCAAGAGTTTGAACCAAACCATGACTCAACCGTTCCTTTTCTATATGGTTTACGAATGTTAATCGATTCACCATCTTTTTTACAGCTGAAGAAGATCAAGGTCGGGTTAAACTTCTGCTCTGAAATATTTGACGTTGATTTTGGGACAACTTTCATAACTGTATTTCGCTTGCTGTGATTGTGGTACCTATTTAAACCGACGGAAGTATAGTTCGCAGTTGACTCAATTCATTTACTTCAGACACACTGGTTTCCCTGCTCGCAGAGACAAACTCCATATAAGAGTCGAGCAACGGTGTGTTGGTAGAAATATCTTCTATTGTTATGTGTTTCCTGTTGCATTATCATCTCATTAATCAATTATAAGTCTCCCATGTGATAATGTATAATCGTATTCGATCAGATGCTGATATATTTGTCAGGTGACATAATACAGAACTTCCATTTGCCATAATAATGCCGCATATCAACCGCCTTCATTTATGCGTGAGGCCTTGATACATTCTGGTGTTGCGGAACGTACTGGGGTACCGGATTTTGCTACATTACTCAAAAACTGCCCACCTTAAGGCTAGTCTACTGAAGAGCCTGCAGTTTGTTCCACAGGACTTTGAGTTCTGCCTGTTCTGATTCTGCATGGTGTTGTGAGAAGAGAGTTTGCTACTTTTTTCAAGTGTACGTTTTCTGATTCATCCACCGTTTCTGAACCTATTGTTAACTGATCACCTGGGGTTGTTATCTTTTTGTGTTTTACGAACACCCCCATTTCGCCGAGAGAAGGTCCACGCTAAATTTATAATTTACATGGAGTCCAAGAAAACAGGCACAGTTTGCTTGGCTAATTGTAGTTTTTTCGTTAGTTTTCAGTTCTAAAGCTGTTGGTGAAAGAATGTGATTCAATTCATTATTTTTTCTTCAAGATTTGCAATATCTTGTTGAAGGCAATTGTAATATCACTGAAACAATTTACTCAAATTAAGTGGTAGGTGAATTACATAAGTTAACTGTGGCATGTACCTTTGAGTATCTACAATCGGTTTCACGATGATGACATCGTATAGTGGTGAAGTAATTATGGCACTCTAGTAGTTATCATGAGGTCCGAGCTCCATGTCGAGCTCACTACAAATGTTTTTTTACGGCGTTAAGAGTTAAATTGTGCACGTCTACTCTTTGCATGGTTTTAGTGACTATATGAGACTGCAGGTTTTTATACTCCTGCACGATAAACCTCTTGTAAATAAGCACACGTAGTGGCAAGAGGTTTGTTTGCTTGATTACTTTCAATATTCAATTATTTAGAAGCAGAACATGACTAAGCCTTTGTTTTAATGAGGGCTTCAATAGTTGCGTTGATGTCAGATGTTGGAAGTTGGAGCTTGTGATGCTGGTTAACGTAAATTATCTTTGTAGAATGCCCTCCGCTGACTTGAATTACTACCACACAAAAAAGGATAAATTTAACAAAAATGATTTGCGAAGATAATTCTTCCATCAGAGTTTCCATTGCCGCGTAAGGTGGAGATGGATTGGGCTGACGATTAACTGCTTTCGCAATATCTTAGTATTTATGCCGGCACTCTGTGTAAAATTTAAAATAAAAAAACAGCAAAAAATATACCGTAAAACGCCATGTACTTTCTTCCAAAAGTGATAGGCAAATTACCATTTTATCATATGAAAGGGAAAAACTCGGTCAAAATCCAAACTTTCGCCTTGACGTTACCTCAGGAAACGCTAAATAACTTAGAATCTGTCAGCAAATTATGTAAATCAAGCGTTTTTTTAAAAAACAATATTTGAATGTAACCATTTCGTGCCATTTATTCCGGATAGTCAGGAAATATTTTAAAAGTTTAAATATGAATTCAATGAAAAAAAGTTCATTGTCCTACTGATTTGGATGCCTACTCGAACCAGTTGCAAAAACGAACAATAGTGACACAAAAAAGCAGCATTTATAAGAAAGAGTCGTTTGGTTAACTAATTTCTGCACTACGCATTAGGTTTCGTGTTAATCGTAGAATTCGCATTATATGCGAAGCGTAAATGTCAGTCCGTACCCGAGTTGTTTATCCTTATGAAATTGTCATTTATGTTGATTTTTTGGTGAAAAGCTTATGCGGCAATTTAGCTCTTTGTTACTGAAAAATCTGGTCACTCGCGTTCTTCCGGCGTGTTTAGAATTCTTTTTTTGGAAAAACTGCCATGTATAATATGGAGGAGGAAGAATTTAAGGCTTTTAAATTGATAAAGGTTAGATAACCATGACGTAAACAAAATGCAGCTTGCTTGGTTGTGACCTCATGCGAGAACTAAGGCCTCGTTAAACGTGAAAGCGTGATCGGATTTCGTCGAATAACGCGCAATCAAGGTGTTAGCTACTGCATATAGTATCAGCAGTTGACAGTGCAACCGGGTATGAGGAAGTCTGAAATTCGAGAGATGTAAATTAAAGACCCGTAATGTGGTCGACCGACGGATGAAGTGCGGAAGAAGACATGCACAGATCACACAGTTTACTGCAGATTGACAGTATTTGGATACATTGCAGAGGATTTAAGCAGTTACTCGCTTGGGAAAATTTATGACGTTCTTTTTATAATAGACAGTATTTATGAAACTCGTATTTTAACCTCACTGATGAGTGATTGCGAAAATAAGAAGACATCATTGAGCATGGGGATATCACTTTTTCAAGTAGAATAAAATGGACTAAAACGGCGGCTTTGAGAGAGAAAGAAAAACGTAAGGTCTGCATCGTCTAGTAATATTATTGCCAGATGTAAATGGCAACTCTGAAAATTTTATTTCCTCTGCATTTCATCAACATAAAAGTTTCTTTCGATGGGTGTTTGCACAACAGACGTCAACAGATCTTAATAGCGCAAGAAATGCTTTCACGACATGCAACGTTATCTAATATGTTTTTTTCTACTTGCTTTTAATTGAGTAGCTTTGTTTAATTATATATTTGCTTGGAAAATTTATTTCGGCACCTCACCCCCACTGTGCCTACCCGACGGCTTGGCTATTTTATAGACACATTAAAGCTGCTCATTAGGGAAAAATGACGAAGAAACCATCTTTAGGCAATTTGCCATCTAGGGACTTGTAGAATATATTTTCAATTTTTCTGTATATTCTTTCTGTTGACCTACAAAGCTCAGTCGATATAAGAATTCGATTGGGTAGTTAAGTGTTTCTTTGCTCTTGTTATTTTAGTTCTTTGAGTTGGTTCATTGTTATATAAATTTTTATCGAAATAAATAAATACATAGGCAGGTAACAACAAAGGAATACTTAATAATCAGGTTGATTTCGTAATAATCATAAAAGACTTCACTTGGAAACGTCAGTGCGCACATAAATTCATTTACATGACAACATATATTAATTTGCCATTTTTTCTGCCTCTTTTAAACAGATCGAGTTTGGTTTCCACAAGTATTGCATTTCATGGGTAAAATGCACAATATCGCGCTGGTATTCCCAGCTTTTTACTTTGGTCAAAATTACGTCAGTTGACCTTTTCGAGTGGACATCAAAAATAACATTTCAAACTCTGTACTAAGGCTATGCATTTATCCTGAATATAATTTCACAATCTGCAGATGAAATTGCGCATGAAAATAATACACGAAGTAGCCGTTTCTTTTAAAATCACCTAAGCAAATTATCTTCAATGTCTACAATCATTACTTTTCGGTGTTTGGTTAAGTACACGTAATTCAATAAGTGGTTTTTATCTGTCATATGATCGCATTCATTAGGAATTTTCCTTTGGCATCATTAGCTAAAACTCGCATTTTTAAACAAACAAACATATATCTACGCAATCATCTAGTTGTGCAACTGGTGATTGCTAATGTGTCCACATGAGTCAGAGTGATCGTGTTAGGAGCGGAGGTATCCAGTCATTTGGTGGACATCCAGTGGCCAAAAGAACATATTAGGGGAGGAGATGCTTACACGTTTCGATCTATTGAGGGTTCAAAATGAATTAACTTTTAACTAATCAGGAATTCCATTGAACAAGTCAGTAAACATTTATTAGATTCCACCTTAAATGGCTCTGTAGCTGGAAATCTACGAGGTGAGTTTATCAATTTCGCATAAATGATCAGTGTTTTCATATAAACCACCCTTCTTTTTTTACCCTTATAATTTAAGTGGTGTCCAGAAGGAATTTTCTATAAAAAAATATTTTCGAACGGCAGCCTTTTTGCGCGTTATTTCCTGGAATATTTTTTTAATTTTCTACCTGTATATACATAGCCGTTGAACAGTGATATGCCTGAACAAATGATTAGTATTCAGGCTTATCACTGGAGTAACTTTCAATGCGCAGGTTGTCTTTCAGCACGTACCCAAGTCGATAATATCACTAATAATATCACCTTTCGTAGAGTAAATATTATTTCGCTTATTGGCTTGTTGTCACCGGAACAGCTCGTCACCCAGGCCATCCCGGAGTTCGTATAAATTTGTCTTGCAATCTGCCGTACAAAACTTTGAGGTGGCAATTCATTGGGTTTGTTTATTGAATGTAGGACAGATAACCCTGACACGCTGCTCGCATGGTTGTGACCTCTTGCGAGAAGTGCGGCCTCATAAAACTTGAATGTGTTGCCGGATCCCGTCGAATGACACGATAACTGGAACCTAGGGTCTTAATTTCCTCTGGAGGCCTTTCTAAGAGTTGACACTTTTTAAATTCACAATTTACCAGATATATTTCCATTCAAAGCCTTCGCCTTCTCGTAGCAATACACTTGACGTTAAAAGATCGGGCTGATATTTGTTGAAACAGAGAAAACTCCAGCATAGTTTTTAAGCTTTGCACGACATACAGCAGGAGTGAGCTGAAATGCAGTTCAATTTTTATTTCCCTATGATATATTTAATAGGTTCCACTGCAGACTGGATGCACGGACGGGTCTGTCAATTAAGTGATGCTCAAATTGGACACAGAGGCTTAAAGGTCTAAGAACCTCACCCGTGAATCAGCCCATTGCCTGACGGAATCGGTTTTCAAGGCTGAGGATTTTGGTGGCTCGGATCTCATATGCATATAATGCAAAAAAATTACTCTAAGAAGTATCCAAAACTGGCGCTTTTCAAAGAGGGGCAGCTTCGACTTTACGCCTGTGAAGAGTGCTGTGGGATGTTCGGCCTGCGTGTTTGAGCAGAATAAGTGTGGTGAATCAGTTTGGCTGGGGATATATCACCATTAGATTTAATGCGTGCGCATGTGTAATTCGTAAGAAAGCGGAAAATTTATTCACGTTAATAATAACGGTTGATAACTCAACAAACAAAACAGAGGCGCTGTTGCATGTCCTATTGGGAAAAAACAATTTTGTTCAATGCGATTTTAGGCGCCAGTACCGTAAAAAGTTACGAAGCTTATTTGCCAGTTCCCCAGGTTTTGTTGGGGATCTCAGTCGTCAAATATGTTCGCGACCTTCAAATGGAAAAAGCGAATGTGGACGTAAAAGGATTCGATAATATTCAAAGATACTCCATTTCAAGTCTCTGTTAATCGAAAAAAACTGGTCGGAATCTTTTTGGTTGTGCCACCTGATAATGTATGTGAAAAAAGTTCACATTTCGAGTGTCATGCTGGTGGTGTACTTCAGTTTTCTCAGGAGTTTGACATCAGTGAGAATATAGGCACTGCATTTACCAACAATCCCGAAATTAAAACTCTTATGGAACTAAAATAGATTGTTTAAAGCGTCATGTCTTTTTCAAACCACTAGCAAAAGAAAGTGACAAAATGCGGAACTAAGACGTTTGAACGACGCATACGTATACTACCCTCATGGCGCAAAAGGTGCTCTCACCTTTTATATATATATATATATATATATATATATATATATATATATATATATATATATATATTTGTGCCAGAATTCCATTATTGCATATATTTACACGAGGGTCATGAATTAAAAAATGAATAAAACTTACATGAAATTTTATTATGCTCTGACTCCAAACGATGCTTTCAACGTAACGAGTATTCCCGCGGCCAGCCTCTGTTTTGTGCTAAAAATTGGTATGCTGGTGCTCCTATTTCTTCTTAAAGGAAGATCAATGCTTTTTATGGTACATCTGCGTACCTTTACTGCATTTATACATGCGGATCCCATAATGGCTACAATTACGTCATTTATGGACAAGCCGATATAGCTCCCGTGTTCCTTAAACATTTGCTCTCCTGATTGTGCATTTTGCAGTGGGAAACTGAGCCATTCAGATTGTCTTGAAATAACAATATTGGACTCCACATCGCTCATTGCAGACATCGCCTTCTTGGGTGGAATGGGCCTATTAAGCATAATCGGTATGATTTCCCAGGCATTTATGGTGCAATTGAATGGCAATAAATGCAAGTGTATGGACACAGATCTGCCATTCGGAATGCTGGTTTTGCTTCACGCTCAGATCTTTGTTCACTTTTGTCTGGCTGCTGTCATCAGTCTCATTGTCTTGAGCCTCGCCTGCAACAAAATAATCGATTGTGTGCGAAACACACCACATGAACATCTTTTGGACAGTTGGAACGTATAACCTCTCCCCCACACCAGAAAGGAGCAAATGGAGGCATTCAACAGATCCCATGGTTGGATGACCACGACCCGCTTTACCGTACCACTTTCGGTCATTTTCATAACAGTCAGCAACCCTCAAAAAAGCCCGAGTTAATTTGGTTTTTCTAGATTATGTACAATTCAAATAAACCCATTAAATAGGAAATTCAGTCAAATTTTTATTGATATTCAGCTGCTTTGCTTGCCGAACATATTTTCCATCTAAATTGCAGCACTGAGAGAGTTACCCATGCGCGTCTGGCAAAATCGCAACACACTGAGTCAAAGCCTTTGCAAGCAATTGAAGACGGATCTCAGGGAACCACAATAAATGCAAATGTTATATTGAAAAAATAATGATCTAGTGAGAAAGTGTTTGTATGTAACTGCGTTTCTTTTCAAATTTATGTTTTTTGAACCTCTATAGTAAAGCGATGGAGATTTCTGTCTGTCTAACACATTGTGGCACCATTCAAAATGTGACTGCGTAGGGAAATTTATGCCGGTGCCAGATCAACCAATCGAGTTTTCTATTATGATAAGAAATATGCATAGACTACTCACCCTTAAACATTTAATAACAAATACATCCTCTCTGTCTTTATTAGACGTTAAATGCCGTTATTTGGGGCCATATCTCTATACAATCTCTTTAATATCACCTACAGTGTGTGGATATTTTTGAAACTGTCGCTCAGCCAAGAGCCCAAATAAGAACAGGTAGCAAAAACCGTAATTGTGTGTTAATAAATATTTTTTTTTGAAAGAACCAATAAATATGCCAGCCTTTCAATCTGATGGAAGTGGTAGGTTTAAAACCTTTTCACAGAGGTCTGCTTCACATAAGAAAAACAAATAGGTGTCAGTAAAACACTAACGATGTTCCACGATCGCAGGGAAATAAAACCACATGCTTTGACATTTCGCTTCTGAGCGGAATATTTTTTGTTTCGTGAAGTTTAGTTGCCATTGTCATCTGCCCTCCATCCTCTCATGCATAGTTTCATGCCCAGTGAGATGAGTCTTCGATAGACACGCATGGCCAATTCGCGCAGTGCCGGAATGTAGAGGAAGATTGTTATCGGCAAGACGATCAGTTGAATGTCAGCTAGAAGTCGGTCTATCTTGATGGTAGGAGAGTCGATCACTACTGTGCAAAACCCCAAGGCACATATAAAATTGTACCCTGTTTCATATATGCTGATTAATATTACATTTACTGAAAGCGGTACAGTACAAAGCGTTGCTGTCATCCACCCCTGTGGTTGACTAAATGAATCCATCTGCTCCTTTGTAGTGCCAGGAAGAGTAAGACGGTTCCAGGTGTCCGAAAGTTGCTCCGATGGTGTGTTGCGCACCCAAAAGATAATTTTGTAGCACGAAATGCCCAAAATGATTGTACCGATGATGGCAGTCAAACCAAAGCGAACGAAATTCCCTGTGTAAAGACTCACAAGAATTTCGTACTTCAGGCCTTCATCAACACAGTTACATCTTTTGCCATCCCACTGCACAATGAGTGCCTGAGGAACCATAAAGATGGTGCTTAGTAGAGCCATCCAAAACAGATGTACTAGGTCGGCAATGACAGACGTGGAATAGGAGTACTGATATCTGCAGACAACCTGAATCGCTCTATTGCCAACAGTGAAATACAGGATAATGACCACAAATGTGTAGGTCACGAGGGAAAGATAATGACTTTTCCATACATAGCATAGGGTTGCGGCAACGAAAGGGTCTGTGGGAAAGAGTTGACTAGGTATGACGCGGTCACAAATCCTAATGAAAACATGGACGACAATGGCACAACCCATGGCTCGAAAGTTATGTAGAAACATCCTTGCTTTGCCTTTTAGAAGAATGAGAAGCACCAACAAGCCAAGATTTAGACCCATACTGCAGAAGTTAATGATGACACTGAGGGTTAAAAAGGGCGTCTTTCTTTAGCGCAGCATGAGGACATTGCCAGTAAGCTTTGTCCATTTAGTTTCTCTGAGATTTTGTGAATAACTGTGAAATACGGATGATATGCATATAAATATATATGTCTTTTACGAAGACAGTGCATATCAGTGTCACCGTATTATTCGTTGTGGTCTTGAAGGTTGCCTTTAACTACAATAAGTCTCACCCTTGTTATTATCTTGTCACTTTCACTGGCAAAATTTTCTTCGTATATTCCGACTGCCCAGTTTATCTACTTTCGGCCTACCTATCACATACTTCCAAACTGAGTAAAATGTTTACAAGCATCGTCCGCGTGCGTCTTTCACTACTACGCCTCAATATGCAGTCCGGTGTGGCATCATCCGCCTTTCACCTTTATTCCGACAACCTGCAATTCTGGCAATGCACATCATGTTAACCCCGGTTTGACAAGATATCATTAACATGCATAATTACCGGGCAGGCAAAATGTAACCGCTGCATTGGTCTATGATACACGGGGAAAATAATACACTTGTTGGCTCATTTTGGTCTTACGTGCAGTAAACCAAAAAAGATCTGTCAAATACTGATTTACCCCAGTTAACGTCAGCAATTTGCCCTCTGTAGGGGGTCCAGTTTCATAGAGAGATTTCCGCAGTATTTATTTATTGTAGTTCTGTAAAAATTTTATAACCAAATCTGAAATCTATACGTACAACTTTGTTTTATAATGCAATTTAAAATAAAAAGAAAAGCATATCCAACGTCAGATGATTACATGGGCGTTTATGCATTTAAATTATCGGATACGCGACGGACGATTGTTGGAATATGAGTTTTATTCAGCAGACATTGGGGATTCAGAGACAGAATCAGCAGATTGCAATGAATGGGTGATTTCTCCAGTCTTGATAAGATGCTCAAAGCGCTTTTTTTCATTGGTATTTTATTATGCCCAGCTTAATTTCAAAAATTAATTTTAACCTGATGAAAACATGTTATTTTAATGGGCTACCGGCCGAAAAAACCATGACTTCAGCTGCTCAGGATGCATGTGAATCAGACCTTATCTCTGAATTTGTGCCTCATCTAAATCGAATTTTTGCATATAGAAAACAAAACCAAGGCCTTCCAGGTTTTGCAATATTGTTGATTTGAGCATATTTGAGCCAGAATATGAATCTTGCCTGCATGTACAGGATCCAAACAAAATCTATTAGCCTGCATTCCCAATTATGGGTTTCGTCGTTCAAAGCTTAATGGTGAGCTCGGTGATTTTTAAAAAAATTAGCGCTCAGGTACTCACCGAACTTGATCTTTAGAGATGTTTGATAAAAGTCGATGTCTTCAGACATTCCTTCTGCACTGATAAAATGTCTCATCGAACACTGTTTCATACTCGTCCGCAGCATCAGATTTATCTGCCATTCAGCGTTTTAGAAAATGATCAGGTTCGTTGGCGGGAAGGAGGCTGTCCCAGAGTGTAATGTTTTGCGTACGTACAGTATACTTTAAATGCATTTCACTGTTAGTTAGCAGTAGCTTAATAATTAATAAGCACACATCAAATCAGTAAGGTAAACCAGAGTTCCTCTAACTTAAAACCTACTAACTTACTCAGGATAGCTATTTGCTCTCCCGTATTTGTTGTGCTCACAATTATATTTGCAAGTTATGTGCTCATATGTAATGTGATGACTGCGATAAGATATATTTATAAAAAAAAACTTCAAAAGGGTTGATTCTTAATCAATTCAAACCATATGTGGTTATAAGTAGGTACCATATTATAAAAGTAAAATTCAATCAAGACTTCGATCATTCAATGAACCATAAGGTTTTATGTGCATGTAATAATCTCTCGAAGGAACGAGTTCAGCATCAGCAATGTGCTTAAAAATTCGTCATTTTAAATTCGGCATTCATAAAATTGTTATTTAGTAGTTAACAGTAGCTAGCATAATGATTTTCAAATCATGTTATTCTCTTTTTACTTGTGTCTCAGTCTCTCATTTGTTCGCTTTTTGTTGTAAATCGGTCTACCGCAAAGACAGAGGTTCTCTTTTAAGATACTGCATATCATCGATTGCCTTTCGAATGGCCTACTAGGCAATTTGGAATGCAAACAGATGTTATCGGTCTACATTAAGCAACAGCAATCTAGTTGCTGCCATTTGGCAGCATTAACTAAAACCTTAATCAATCACATTATTCTGGAGATATCGAGGACAGAGTTAAGTGAAGACACTGAAATATACAATTAAAATTCTGTAAAATTTTCTTAAAACTACACGTTCCCGTCAAGGTTGTGCAATGTAACTTAAACATGCTGATGCTTATAGGATAATGATAGGACAGAATGTGAATAAACCCCGCGGAAATTTAAATGTCAAGGCCAAATCACTGCCAAAATTTAAAGTAAATTTCATCCGGCATAATACACGCAAACGTTAAAATTAGCAATATTTTTAATCATTGAGAACACATTAATCTGCGTAGTGCAATAGATAAAATACACATGGGCATATTAATCTTATCGAACAAAAGTTCATCAGTGCTTCGCCACCGGTTAAGCTCTGTCATGGCAGATCGAGTATTATTTCAAACAGTAAAAGGCGCAAAGCAATATGTTCGCTACTCGAAGCAAACAAGGTCCACATGGCAACGAATTGCCAGGCCGAAGTCTGCCAAGTTAAAATTGCAGCGAGGAGAGATGACAGAAAATATGGGAAGATTGGTACATTGTCTTTCGGTATTATTCTGCCTTCATTCAACCAATCATAACTCTGAGTACCAGTTGAGACTATAAATATGCATAAATACCTGACCCACCATGACAGGGAATGACACGTGGCGATGAACTGATGAACTTCGGTTCGATGAATTGTTTATGACCCACCTGCTAGATGCAATGTGTGAACTGTCGGCCCCGTACTCGTGCGCAGGTTTGTGTTGCCAGTTCCAGCTGGTATTCAGGGTTATGATTGGCTGAATGAAGGCAGAATAAGGCTGAAACAGATTGTATAAATCCACCTTTATTTTCAGTCGTCCCTCCTGTCTGCAGATGAAGGTGCTTTTTCTCATGAAACGTACACATTATTCTTATATCCATGTTAAAATTGCAAACGGGATTAGCAACATCGTCAATTGACTGCCAAAATAACAGAGGTGTGTTTCTTTCTCCGTCCGCATTTTCCCTAACAACTCCAATGTAGAGGCACTACGTCAAAACGGGCAGGTGATACAATGGTTGCGGACCCATCAAAATTCTCACATATCAAGGCTTTGTTAGCATGCCTGCGGTATGCTCAAGCAGCTCCAGACATCAGCATTCGATCCTGCATCCAGCATTCTTTACTTGGCCATGATAATGGACGCGGGTTTTGGAGGGAAAGGGCAGTGGAATGGATTCAATTAATTCATTTTACTTGCAAGCATTTAAATAAGGAGCACATGGCAGATATTGGCAGCAACAACGACTGAAATGTCCTTACTCATCAGAGTGCTAAAGTGCGAGTCATTTGTGTTCTTGACTCTCACCGTTACTCTTAAAACTTGTTAACTGCAAGCATATTATCAAGTCTCCTAAGTTAACTGTAGACGCAAAACCTCATGACACAATTTTAAACATAACTTGGCATGTTGGTTAAGTGGGTCGTGTACTGACTGCTTTCTCTGATGCGTGGCACACGTGCAAATTTCTATTGAATGTTTAGATAAATTATCTACATCTAGTCTGCACGATCGAGTCACTCCAGAGCAGTGCATAAAATTACGTAACTGTCACTGAAAAGTAGTAAGCGTTATCTCCCAGATTTTTCATTTATTCCACACTGAGGTTTATGTGAAAACTCAAGTCTCATCAGCTTTCCACTATACTAATGCGTAGGTCAGCGGATTTGAATAGCTCCTTCGATTAATGTATTCAAATACTTGCCAGTCTCGATACAATTCTGATCCAAAAGAGCAAGCCCAATGCGCGATTATAAACAAAGCTCTTATAACTTAGCTCAGAATTCCTATGGGAGCTGTCCATTCATTCTTATGCGGGTCAATTTGTTTGCCCAAAATACTGGAACCTATTAAATAATACTCTGTGGCATAAGTCCAGACGCCCCGTGGGACGGTACGTGACGTCGCATACAGCAGACGAAATTACCCCAGTCTGTTCACCAATCCAGCTTATTAATTGTCTTTCACCGTGGCACCTCGAAATTTGTCACGCTAGCTGATAAGAACGTAATGCAACGTCTGCATGCAGCGCAAATGAGGGTAACCTCTGGGTGTCTTCTCATGAAACACAGAAATTCAAGGGCCTTGTTGAGCAGTTTTTTTCATCTGAAGCATATAGCAGCAGGTTAACTGTGATGTAGAGAAGGATCCTTATGTGACTGATCGCTCTTATAGAGGCTGCATTCACTGTGTGCATACGCGCACTAAAATCAGCCGTCAGAATAAATTTGTCTACCTTGGACACAGTGGCTAAGAGTAAAGAGAAATATTTGAATAATTAATTTTAATATAACCAAAGCTTGCTTTAAGATGGATGTGCATAGGCATTGACTACAACAGTGCATTTTTTCCACAAAGAATAAATTGAAATTGTTATGAAACGATTGCCAATTCATTTCAGGAGGCAGGGTGGACATTTCACAATTTCGTCGCTTTGTCTTTTAACTTGCGTTCCTGTAGAAGGTGTACGTGAAAATCTTTTGCACTCAATCGGGGAAAGGTTTTTACTAAAAGCTACAAATTCCAGCTTGTTCCGAGTGAAGTTGCAGACTGCGAGAAACATGCTTTATGTGGGTTTCCATTAACAAATATGCCCTCCCCTAGTGTCGCAAAGCAAACAGCAACGCTCCTGCCATCAAAAACCGTCATCAACCTAATTTGCTAACATTTCCTCCACAAACGCAAATAACGCATCTGTCACATCGGTCACCTTGCGAATCCATCGTACCTAACCAGGCGGATAGTAAAACGATCAATAGTAAAACGATCAATACAGGTCAGCATCGCCGCAGCTGTCTGAATGGTTGCCAGGTAACGACCGCGCTGAGCAGTTATCGCCTGCAGGAGAGGCACGGTGCGACCCAACCAGACGACTCTTCGCTGAAATTTCCACACACTATAGTTTTACCGTCGGTTCCGATGGAGTTAAGCGTGTGGTGCACGGCAAGTTGGCACAGTGAAAGTAACGTGTATGTGTATGAAATTTTAGTGAGAATACGTCTGTTCGACCAGCATAGACCAACGATGTCCACCGTATGCTCCCAAGAGGGATAGTGCAACGATTGTGCCTTGTGCGCAAACTATGTTTAAGCGATAGCGGACTTGCAGTGTCTCTACCACACGTATACTACTCGCCTGTGACGCGTGTCAAGCCACAGTCAATAAGACTGGAGGCCAGGTCGGGCACTGATGAAGCATCCACATGTAGTGTGAGAGTGGGGTGCGGCATGAGCCATGCGGTCTGTTTACAGGAACAGCGGGAATACAATGGCACTGCATCTACCGCGATGTCCCCCTTCCCGCCCTGGACCCAGTGCCATGACCAAATCTTAAAGACCAGAGGCATGTGATTTAATTTGCCAGGAGTTTTTTGACAGGGAAAACGTCGAATGTAGGCAGAACGCCAGGCCAGGCGAAAGACAACTTTCCGTTTATGTTGATAAGTCAGCTTTTAATTCAAACTAGCATGAAGTCATAAGCTGTTTGGCCGGTGTGCACCGTCGAAAATATCATATTTTGGCATGATATTTACCCCTTGAAGATAATGAAAGAGTAGTTTCGAATGCTACCAAGACGTGATAAAACAAGGCAGCACATTGAACAGTTGCGTTTGCTCATCTATCATCTCCGTTATGCCAATGTGTTTTTTGGGGTGTTTCAGTTTAAATGGAGGCTAACTGCCCACCGAATGAATAAGGAGAAAAATGCGCTGCCATTCGAAGTTAGCCTGAAGACATATAAGATTTGTAAAAGCAGAGTGTTTGCATGAAACTTGTATTATATATTGGTGTTTCTTCAGCTTTCTGTAAAAATCACATGTATTTTTTGAATTGTTTTCAGCAAGGTGCGCACTCGAAAGTCTAAATTACTCATGAGGATTTAAAAAGGGAACACAAATTCAGAGATTATCAAAAACAATAATTTTTATTTTCTAAAATAACAAGTAGTCTGTGCCTTACAGTGTGCATTAATTAACAGATGTCATGCATTTTCAAAAGGCGATTTCTAAGCATAAATACAATTTCGTGCATGACAGAAAATCAACAGAACTAGCACTTCGATTTTCAGGGAATTCACTAATCCTTCTGGCCGTAGTCGCGTGCCTTGCATCCTATTCTGCATAAAATCTGTCCTTTTTCGAAGAATAATTGAAGTGCATGTTCTGGCAATTTGCGTAGGGCCAGAAAGTTGACAATGATTATAATCGCTAAGACGAGCAGTTAAATGGCAGTCAGAAATCGGCCTACCCTATAATGTGGGGACTCCAACTGTTTTGTAAAAACCCTATCGTGCATATGAATTGGTACTCCGTGTCATAGGTGCTGACTGCTTTTATAATAAGCATTATCTGTACACAGTGGAGGGAAGCATTTTACCAACCCTGTGGTCGACATAGTGCTTCAATTTTCTCCAGTGCAGTATGAGGAAGAACTAGACTGATCCACCTACACGAATGGTGCTCATTAGGTGTGCCACGCACCCTTTATAGAATTTTGCAGCAGGAGCTGCTTCAGATGATGACGCAATGATCGCAGTCAGACTAAAACGAACGTATTTCTCCATGTAAAGAGACACAAGAATTCTGTATGACTTATCTCCGACAAGACACTGCATTCTGTGCCATCCCGTCGCATCATGAATGCTTGGAAAATCCTACAGACGATGCTAACAAAGTTCAGCCTAATCAAATTGGTGAGGTCGGAAATGGCGAACGTGGAGAATGAGTAATGATGTCTGCAAACAATCTGAATAGCTCTATTTCCCACGGTAAAATCCAGGAGCAAGACGTTTAATGCGTAGGCTCCGTAGGAGAGAATGCGGCTTGTTAAAATGTGGCAAATAAGCAGGCCGAATATGGGATGGCTTTGGTAAATCTAAGTCTGGGTATAAGGTGGTTGGAGGTCCTGATGAAGCTTTAGAGCACCAAAGAGGCAATCGTCGAACGCAAGTTGAAATAAATTATCTTTGGTCTGCCTTTCAAAAATAAGAGAAGCAACAACAATCCATTATTAAGTACGAGGCTGATATAGTTCATGATGGCGCTGAGGGCATTCTCGTCTATGGAGAGGCGAGAAAAACTTCCATAATGCTTATCCATTTTACATTTGGTCAGGAATGTTATAACTGGTGAGGCATTGATGAACTCGGTTTGATGAATTGCTTACGCAGTCCCATCTGCTAGACACAGTGTGTGGACTGTCTGTGCATACGTGAGCGAATAAGTTTGTATTTCCAGCCCTAGCTGGTAGTCAGGGTTATGATTGTCTAAATAAAAACAGAATAAGCTCGAAACAGACTGTATCAATCTACCCATATTCCTTGTCGTTTCTCTTTTCTGCATATACATATATATATATATATATATATATATATTTATTTATTTATATATATATATATACCAAGATAGAGAGAGTGAACGTGCGCATCGTATCTGGCTGACTTGGTGGTGTTGGGAGCCGAGGAGGATCTCAGCACCACGACATGTGAACCCTATTTCTTATCAGTTGAATACAATACTTCCTTTTAAATATTGGCTGTATGCTCTTCGTTTATTTATATTCTTCCTCCTGTCATGTGTTTCCCCAGAGTGCATTTCTATACTCTATAATCGTCGTTCGCATACATGGTTCCCACCCATTACCAATCAGTATGCCACCCGATGTGGGCTCAACCTTGTTCTGAATTTGCCCCAAAAAAATAAACTACTGACGATGATTTCAGCGTTGTCCTTGTTTTACTCATTGTTCATTGTAAACATCTTTGAGGAATTGACATCCATAACTTAACGAACCATTTTGCCCTCCGATGCACGGGGAAAACTGATAAACAACGTGTCTTATTTTTGTACCCAAATGCCGCTTGCCATCAGCTTTCTGTCAATTGATATTTGGCTACGGAATCGTTGAAAATAGGACCCATCGGTCGAAGGGTGTGTTTGGTGGAACGACTACTGCAGTTTTATTTGAGGTTTTTCTGTGGCAAAAGCCTATAAGGATGCCAATTTGTAGTAAAAGGAAACATTGCACTAACCGGTTAGGCAGTGGGATTAATATCTTAATAAGAGGCAAAGTATGAATGAGAAAAGTTTGCCAACAGAGCGTTCTGCTCATCCAAGGCTGACTTGACTGAGTATTGAACTTGAATAGAGGCTACCCTATATTCATGCTGCCGTTGCTATTATACGGTTGAACTATCGCAATTGGCCAAAATGCTGTAGTGAGAGATGAATTTGATTTTGGCTCATACGACAGTACGACCGTCGATTACGACAAGGTCTACCGAATGCTTCATTGAAGGGTGTTGCAGGGACGGTGACTTGCGCGTGATTTAGTTTTAAGTGATAGTAGGTTTGCGCTGCATCTACCACACTTTCTATTCCTCCCCCACCTGAGCACGGTGTCATGACAGAGTCAAGAGGACCGGCGATGGGAAAGGGCGCAGGTGGCTGGCGCGGATGGAACCGCCCTGGGCGTACAACCACACCTGGCTCGGATCTCATGGAGTGCGAGTGCCATAAAGGCCACATTATGAAGGAGCCATTGCAGCCAGACTCTCATTCCACCAGACGGCCACTCCACACAAAACACACATTGGGCTGACCACGCTGTCCGAGTGTTTCGTCACATGGCAACATTCCAACCCACGGCTTTAAGTGCATCGTAATAGTTTCAAGCGCGTCAGATTGTTTATTGTGAGGATATGCGCTGAGCCGTAGACCTTACTCTCGCCCCACCCCCAAAAATCAGAGCGCTGTCCGAGCCGATCAGTTGTCTGATGCGGAAGTGGGCGCAGCTGCTGTTGACCACGTCTATGTGTACAACGTACATGAACTGGCCCCTCCAAACACAAACACCAGGATTTTACACAACAGGGGGGTTGAATGGCTTACATCTCACATGTATGAGATAGCCAGAGGTCACGTTAAGAAGGAGCCATCCAGCATGACTCTCAGACCACCAGTCAGCCACTTCACACAACACACATATGACTAATTGCGACGTCTGAGTGTAATTGTCAATTAGCGACCTTACAACCCATGGTGCTTAACGTTGCCGCGCTCTCTCCTCCTACCGCACGTGAGCCTGATGTCATGACAGAGTCAAGAAGACCGGATATTAGACAGGGCGCAGTTGGCTGGCGTTGCCGGAGCCGCCCCCGGGCGTATCACCACACGTGGCTCGGATCCCGCACAGTGGGTGTACCATAAAGGCCGCATAAAGAAGGAGCCATTGCAGCCTGGATCTAAGTCCAGCAGTCAGCCAATCCGTACAAAACACACATTGGGCTGGCCACGCGTTACGAGTGTTCCCGCCAGTTGATGACCCTCCATGCTACGGCTTTTAGCGCACCATGATATTTCAAGCACGTCAGATTGCTTATATTGAGGAAAATGTGCTTCACTGTCGACTGGAAGACATTTCGCATTTGACACCATATTGTCTCCCCGGTGGCGTTATTATCTGGAGCATGCAGGTTCTCCAGTTCCTCGGTTATTTGGGTGCTCAAGGCAAACCAGTGAGCAGGCAGACTTAACAAAAGAGTAATTAACTTACCTGGTGGTCGCTTACCTTGGGGCCTTTGTCGGGGTTGAAGTCGGAGCTTCATCTGAGAGATGACGAAGCGGTGTTCCATCCAACCATCGGCATCGAAGATCGCCTTGGTTAAAAGCACGTTCTCTCGATCTCGCCTCCGGATGAACACATAGTCCAGCAGCGTCCCTGCGTGGCAACGGATTATGCATCCACACGGCCTGCTCGGTCGTTGAAAGGCGGAAGAAGGTGTTTGTCAGCATGTGACGGTGTTTTCCGCACAGGTTAGCAGAAGAAGGAGGCCGCTATCGATACAGCTACCGAGACCGTGGGGACCCAGCACTCCCAGCCAAGCCGCGTGGTCCGTCCCGACGCGTGCGTTGAAATCATCAAGGACAATTAAATTTTCCACTTCCGGTAACGTTGACAGCAGTGTCTGCAGGTCCTCATAGAATTTGTACTTCGCCGCATCAGAGCTCGGATTTGGGGAGCGTAGGCACTGATGATTGTGGTGAACTTGTCTCCCCGAAAATGCAGGTGGAGGCTCATCAGGCGATCAATGATTCCCTCCAGCAGACAGGGCAGACGTCCGACGATGTCGTTTTGGATGGCAAAAGTAAACCCAGCGTTGCGTCGCTCTGCTTTTGCTGGCCGCTCCAGAAGAATGTGAATCTGGCACCCACATCCTCCAGCTGACCCTGCTCAGAGAATCGGGTCTCACTGAGAGCAGCAATGTCCACCTTGTTGCGCGCCAGTTCGTGAGCGACTAGCGCCATCCTCCGTTCCGGCAGGTTTCTCCTAGGATTGTCTAAAGGGGAATGAACATTCCAGGCTGCTCGTGTGAGTGGACTCACCCGACCAGCTTGGAGGGTGTGGCACGGGGGAAGGGGACGGGGGGTATTGTTGTCTGTTAGAGTTTTACGACCGCGTATTTTGCGATCTGCTGGCCGTGGCTGACTGCAGAAAACGTGAGACCCAGCATGTGTTAAGGGCACCTTTCTTAGTTCCTTTCTTCGCGAGGATGCAAGCAGTGCTGTACCTAAATAGGGCTGCTCAGACAGCCCAGACGGCAGTCAAACGCAACTATGGGTCACGGTTCGTTTTTAGTGCGAGAGCGACCATAGTTAGCATGGCCGCCTACGGGGTTGCTGTCACCCCCACAATAGGACATTTTGAGAGGCGGGAGGCGGGAATTTCGGGAGTCAGACATACCGGGTGTGGAGGCACATACAAAATCATAGATCCTCACCTGGTTTAGCCTGCCGGTATGGATGCTGGGAAGACCTCAACTTCGGGGAGGCAGAGGTGAAAATTGGGTACCAGTTAGAGGCGGCCACAAGAGCATTCACCAGCTGTACGAGAGTAATAAAGAGACCAAATGATATATGTGCCCCTTAACCACTGTTGGCACATACCATATATTTAAAGCACCTGCGGTCGTTCTGAGTCCATGATAATATTTCACACAGCTGATAAACCTAAACCTGAACACACGTATGGAGATGTTAAAATAAAATATAATGAGGAGGGGTAAAAAAGGTGTTACTACTTAATGGCGTACAATAGACAGTAGAAGACCTAACACAAGCAGTGCGAGATAGATATTTGAGTGAGTAGTATCATGTGCATTTTTTACCTGATATTTGTTTTTTCGACTGCATTTGCGGTTTAGTAAAACCGTTTACTCATGTGCACAACATGTTCAATCGTACAAAAGGGAAAGAAAACCCGAGCAGTATGCGAACAAAATCGTAGGTTGCATAATATTCGCACAGTTCACAAGCAATTTAATTTCCTATACCGGAAATCCATATTCTTTTATGCATTCTGCTTTAAAAGCACACTAATATAAGCAAAAAAGATTCAAACGAATCCCTTGAAGAACTGCGAAATCTGATCATAATTCAATGAAAATCAGGTAAAGGTTAGTGCACAGAATGGCATGGATTTGCAAGAACAAGTAATGATTTCGGATTTAAAAAGGGTTTTTTTAAACGTCTGACGGTATTATCCCATTAAAAAGATGGCTTAAATTGAGAAAAATATTCGGTTTTACTTCTTAAAAATTTTCAACTGTAAACTAAATACATAAACGATGTTCGAAGACCGATGCAAAATAAACACCTCTGTTGAATTTGTATGCATGAGATAAGAGACTTTTTGCATATCATAGTTTGCACTTGTCTGCAATTTTGAAGCACAATGTTCAGACACCTTTGTATTTTGACCCTTGAATGGATTAATAATGAGGCCAATTCTGCGCAATCTTTCATTATCTAAGTAAAGCAGATGCGTTTGGAAAGAACCGTGGCTATCTTATAATCGCCACATGGAAAGCTGCAGTTTGCCCTGGTACTTTGGTTTCTCCTACGGTCTACGAAATAAAGTGTTGGATCCTACTAACGCGGAAACGAATTCTAACCCTTAATGACACAATGGATAGAACTTGGGTTAGATTGGCATGTGGTACGGTAGTATAATTCTCGCTGACTTATCCTTTTTTCACTGAGTTTTGTTGCATACTAAGTTTTTGCCGATTTTTACTTCTATGAACGAAGTATGTGCTTAAACGATTGAGCTATGAATGCCTGTTATGGGTATGAGAGCTGATGGGTTGCAATTAGAGATGTGGCTTCGGTTATTTAAATGACAGGAGGATTACCTACAAAGGTGATTTACTAGCATAAGCAGGTCAGTGCGAGCAGCAAAGAGCGATAATAAAATGAAATAGCATTACTAAGAATTAAATGACAGTCATTAGGATTTTATTTAACAGTGCAATCTCGAGCGAAGATAATTGCATGTTTTTTTGGATATTTTTACATGACTACTGAAATATAATTAATACCCATCAAATGCCTAATGAAAGTGGGTAATTTGCGTTCAGAACGTCCATTTTTCTTCATTAAAATCTTGCTCCATGAGAACGTGAGAAGAGGTTGAAAACAAAAACCATCTCCATGGATATTTAGTCAGTGCAGAGCTACATTTGAGGAGGATAGATTCATCACACGAGCATGCATCTGTATGGAATTTATTCTGGGATAGCTGAAAAAGGCAAATTGACATCGTAGCCACGGTATTCTCTGTAGGGCCTTTGTAAATAATGTATTTCTTAACTACTACAGCAGTTGGAATACACTGCCTTTTGGGGTGTTGTAAGATATTCTACTTTTCCTCATATGGTGCTCTTAGGTGGCATAAAACCGTTGTAAAAAGATCAACGCGTATACACATTCTATTTTAAAAATAATTTGACCTTTTGTTGAAGTATTGTTTGATCGGATTTATATTGTTACAGTTTAAACTCCATTGTGCAATGGCATTGCCTTGGAACAAAACGCAGGAATTTGAAATCTGCTCATTATTAACACAAGTCACTTTTTTATTTTATTACTTTACAGTTTTCAAGAAAGTTAAATTCTTTCCTCTTATGTGTTATGGACCCTTTTAGTGAAAGGAAAACTACCAAATTTGTGAAAATAAAAGGATCACAATGCAAACTGCAGTTCATTAAGATCAATATCTCAATATGAATATATATTAAACGCAAAAATAGTGTTTTGTCAAAAGGTTTACACTGTCATTTATGGAAGCACATAATTAAGCTACTTTTTATATTGCATTCCCAAAGTAAGTAATGGTTATATGCCGTTGGCGTAATATCTTCTGTTCTCTAAACTAAATTCTTCAATTTTGACTACTGATGTGTGCGAAGATTTCACGATCAGCAAGGACCACCATATTTGATGAAAACCCACTCTGTTCATTTACTCAATGAGCGTGAAATTATCCTGCTCGAAAACGTCCACCATTCTTCATATACTAGGCCTTCACCTAATATTAATGAGTGAAGTACAGACAAATTGCATTATATGCTTAAATGTGCCTCTTACCTCTACACACATTTTCGACTTATGCTGCTTCTTCTACTTATGGTAGAATTTAGCGCTCATCAATTGCTTTGATGGGATGAATCTAAATAATATGAACCAAGATGATTGGAACCTAAAAGAAGATAATAACGGATACAATGGAGATTCTGCGCTTTGCAGATCAAATATAATTTTGCGAAAGGTGCACGTGTACACAAGGGATATACTTCTGCATAAGTGAAATAAAAATACATCTTTGTGACTAATGCAATATGCTTATACAAAACGGCAAGTAACAATGCGAAAAACCTTTATATTTCTGCGCAAATATCCAACTCAACGACCAAACATTCGTTCGCTCAGTAAACTTTGGTCCTATCAAATCAGTAATTCCATATTTCTTATTTTCCAAACCTTCGCCTGTAGCCAAAGTATACTAGCTGCTAACTGTAATTATATGGGTAATGTACCAGATAATGGGTAGCAACTCCAAAGACATAGGAATTCTAGCGTGAAATGCGCTCAGCCTACAGTTCATTGTTGCGGAAATCATTTTTTTCACAATCTTTTCTGACAAAATTTTAGAAAACCATTTTCAATGAACAAAGAGATATAATCTTCAAAACGACCGATATCCGAGTTCAAGTTTAAGCCGCGAATTCTATTATTGGATATGGAGGCTGGGAGATTTATCTTTACATCCTACGCATGCCATCATGTTTCAAATTCTCCAAATCGGTTTATTGATTTTCAGTGCAGTTTGCTCTCCCTCTGCATAGCTGAAGTTGCTGGCAATAGAGTTTGGAAACGTCCCACATCATCATGCTTTGCATTTATCACCTACAAATCTTGAGCTGTCAATCGACTTCGACTGAGCTTTGAGGGCTTAAGTGCCTAAATGTGACGGTGCTCAAAGTCCAGAATTGGAGAATCGATTAACTTGTCCATGCAAATTTCTATTCCTACATCATTAACTTCATCACATATTCCTATACTGCTATGCAGATTAGTGAGTCGATAGAGGCCTGAGTTCCTATGTTACGTGCATTCCATGCACAAATCTCGAATATTTGCTAAGCCTCATCTGTATTTTATCCATTGCATTTTTAACTGATAAATCAAATCCTTTTTGACATTTTCACTATGCACACAGTTAACCCACTGGTAATGCGAGGACCTTAAAACTACTCAAGCGTACAATTTAGAATAACGGCAATAGCCGCACAATAAACGATATGATAGTGTCACTTTCTTACTTCTCATGCTTATGGAAGGTTGTTATAAATGTGCATAAATAATGATGGTTGAATGTGGGAAACCCATTGCAGTTTTAAGGCATTTCACTCGATAAAGACCCAAATCCTGCTTGAGAAATCATTTTGTTTGTGTAAATTAGCAAATGACGATTGTCATGCTCATTGCCACAGTCAATGTAGCGCAAAACTGAACCAAATAGCGTTTGGGTGAACCACCTACGGTCATCTGCCCTATGATGGGTCACTTCCAGTTACTTTCTACGGCATGTTGACGTTTTACCAGTGTATTGTTACTCAAGATTAGTTATTTCACTAGTTCATTGAGAATATGCAAATAGAAGTTTTTATTCATTTCGGTGTACCTTGAAAGGCATTTTGCAGAGAAAACATGGATAAGCCCAGGGCCGAAATTCACCTTCGTTTTTTAAGGGAAATAATGTGTTGTCCGACAGTGCTCTGAGTACGGCAATCTAAAAATGCCTCCACAGAAGACCCAGCTGACCCAATCATACTCATTGTGCTTATTTATTTCAACACCTCAGCAAGTTCATGCAAGATGATTTAGTGATATTGTCAATGGTACGAAGGTAACAAAATTCCGAAAAATATATTTAGTTACCCCAAAGAACTTAACACTAGGGCTAACCCCTAGTGCTTAATTAAACGACGTGTTATGCTGCTAGTAGCCACTGTCCAGTCCGAAATTGATACTTAAGAAACGTGGATGCATCGCAATTAGTTACTTTGGTTTAATGACCAGAATATGATAATGTGAAATCAGGAACATCATTCTTCCTAAGGTGAATTTTCTTTGCCTTTTGTTTTTAATCTATTTATTACATGTGTAGACGGGCTCGATAAGTTTTTTGGCCTATGTGAACATGGCCATATCCAGTAGTCTTTTAACTCGAGCTATCAAATGTCTTGCCTCCATCTTGAAACCGAAGTTAAGCTTGCTGACCCTGACTTTGATAGTAGAGAAAAAGCTATTCCCAGATGCGAAGTCAGAAGACGAAGGAGCCTATATTGGTTGTCTGACGTTTCGAGCAGTTTTTTGTCTACACAGCTTTAGAGACAGGAGAGTTATGCTCGCACCTCTAATTATATGCCACTGTTCTCATTGCTTATGGACTGCTAATACTGGCTGTGCGCTGTGTCCCCTTCATGTCACCGTTGTCGTCACCCCCACTGATCGCCTGTTCTGTCGGGTCAGTTTGTGTCTGCCGTGGCGTCTCCCAACCGCTTGGATCACCCCGGCCGTTGTTACACCTGCTGACCAACTGTGATGCCGCATCAGCCGGAATGTCACTGTGGCGTGATCTACCCCCATCCTCGTTGGCCGATTGGATAGTTGGCAACCCCGGTGTTCCATGTCGTAACGATCTCCCAACAGGAAGGGTCTTAACACCATCAGATTAATGTGGCGGTTGACTGAGCAGTCGGCAGACATCCAGGCTTCCTTTATCTGACTTGAGATGTGATCGTCGTCATGGCCCACAGTTTCAGCGGCGTCTGCGCAGCATGGGTTGCTACGTCGGACTTTTGGTCAAACATTAGCATAGCCAACGGATGCTTATGCATTGGCGTTTGCAGCTGTTGCCTGGTTTCTCCAACGAAGTTGCATATCCCGCAGCAGCACTGAAGTCGGTAGTCGACGGCCGAATTCTCCCGATTAGGAATGCGGGCATCTGGCCACGTTACGTGCTGGCGGATTGTTGAGGTAGGCCTCTGGTCCACTTCTATTCCGAGAGGCACAAATAATCTAGCAATGGTTTCGGAGAGCCCTTTCATGTACGGAATGCTTTGCCATGATTTGGTTAACAACAGTCTTCGTACCACGTTCTCGGGGGCATTCGATTCCGTTCACGGAGCGTTGGTGGATAGCCGTTGGCTGCGAATAGTTCCCGGATAAGATTCCTCTCGTCCCATTTAGCAGCTGGCGTGCTGCAGTGAGTTTCTACCCGTCATTATAACGTGCGTATACCACCGGCGTTGTGTTGCCGAGGGTAGTTACGGTTATAATTCAGCATTCGCAACGTGTTCGTCGTTTTTCGATAGACTGTCGACACCATTTTGTGGTACGGTTGGTGGCAGACGCGAACATGCATGAACGGAAGGCTGCCCTCTACTTCTTCATCCATCGTGAACTGTAGGTCTGGTAAAATCGAGTGAAGGCGCTCTTTATAATGGGCGATTATGTGCTGATCGGGTATAACGAAAGTTTCGACAACATAGCGTGCGCAGCGCAAAGCCAGATTTTACAGGCCAGGTGCATTGAGAACGGTGGTATATAATGGGAATTTTAACCATGACTCTCCAGTCTCTGACGATGGGTAGACGAAACAACTAC
The DNA here is from genome assembly GCA_017591395.1 of Schistocephalus solidus. Classification (NCBI taxonomy): domain Eukaryota; kingdom Metazoa; phylum Platyhelminthes; class Cestoda; order Diphyllobothriidea; family Diphyllobothriidae; genus Schistocephalus; species Schistocephalus solidus. The sequence goes on along the minus strand of WEDG01001350.1, from coordinate 6,144 downwards.
TGGAAACGTCAGACAACCTTTATACCTTTCCCGGTGAATGCTCCTTCTTCTTCTTCTTCTTCTCATTCTTCTTCTTCTTCTTCTTCTTCTTCGCAAAAAGGACTTTATTTATCAATTACTAACTTAACAGCTGTCTTTCCTACTATCTCAAAATAAAACATTCCTGCAGAGACAAATATTTTAATGGAAATCCTTTTTTCGAAGGACATTTCAAGTGTATTAGCATCGATTAGACGCGACAATCGCCGGAACGTAACCAGCCGCTAAGATAAGATTTTGGTAGAAATGCCAGAAATGGGCATTCCGGTCTCCCTTATCTTTGTCGGTTCCACATTATCAACATATGGTACACGTCGCTATGCGACTGCCTGTGAGGACTCTTGTCTGATTCCAAGGGCACAACGGAACATAAATGTTCCTTAAGCAGACCGGTGAGCCACACACTATCATTATATTCCCGATCGCAACTGACAAAGCAACGATCCCGTGGTTCAATGGGTGAGCATTTGACTCCAAATACTAAAGCTCGTGGGTTCGAATCCCAGGTGTTTGCCACTCTGGGATTGGGTATGACTGGCTGATGACGGCTTATAAGCCAGAAATGGCCATTCCGGTCTCCCTTGTATTTTTCGGTTCCACATTATCAATATATGCTACATGTATCCTTGTGACTGCCTGCGGAGGGCTCTTTGTCTGAGTTCCAGGGCACAACGGAACAGAAATGTTCCATAACCATATCAGTGAGCCACACTATCATATATATATATATATATATATATATATATATATATATATATACTATATATATATATATATATATATATATATTCGGCCATGGCGAGATTCTATGGGCTGCTAGTACACAAACATGGTGCTCCACTTCGACCCATCATATCCTGCGTGGAACACCCACATTCAATCTGGCCAAATGGCTGTTCCAACGTCTAAAGTGCCTTACACCAGACTCTGATACAACGGTACGTTCAGCCGCCCATTTCTTTGGAAAGACTCCGTGGTTTAAACCTTTAAGGCAGACCGAAGTCATGGTATCGTTTGATGTTACCTCACTTTTCACCTCAATTCCTCAGAGCCTGCAATTGAAACTGTCAATGACTTTGCTTTGAGAACCGTTATGACGAGTTAATCAATAAGCCTAAACGGGCGCACCTCATCCAGCTGCTCACTTTCTGCCTCAAAACCTACTTCACCTTTGAGGGAACGGTCTACGAACAGATCAAAGGGACTCCGATGGGTTCGCCGCTGTCTGGTTTCATTGCTGAGGCGGTCCTTCAAAAGTTGGAGACACGTGTGTTCAGGAAACACAGACCAATATTTTTGGGAGCGGTATGTGGACGATACTTTCGTCGTTCTCAAGCGCGAAAACGGTCACCGAATTTCACGCACTCCTGAACTCTATCTATCCGGACATTCAGTTCACGATGGAGGCTGAGGCCAACAGTCAAATGGCGTTCTTAGACGTCCTAGTCCACCGTAAGACCGACGGCAGCCTAAAAACAACGGTATATAGAAAGGCCACCAACACGCGTCAGGTCCTCAGTTACCAAAGTAACCACCCATTGTGCCACAAACGTAGCTGCGTACGGACGCTTTACAAACGGGCGGAAACTCACTGTAGCGAGAAAGGCGACAAAGCAGCTGAGCTCCATTATCTTCAACGAATGTTTATCTCCAACGGTTATCCTCGTAGCTTCATAGAACGCAGCAGACAACCGAGGCAAGTTATACGACCAGTGATAGAACCACCGAAAGTGTGGCGGGCAATACCATATATCGAGAACGTATCTGAAGCTGTTGCTCGTCTCTAACAACCACTGGGGATCGGCGTCGCCCACAAACCTGAAGCGACAATAAGACGTCTGGTCATGAGACCCAAGGCCCCCTGTCACGCGGCGAAACGGCAAACGTCGTCTATCGTGTTCAGTGCGGTTCCTGTGAGGGCGAACTATGTCGGAGAGACTGGTAAGCGACTACAGACCCGCATGAGTGAGCACGCAAGGGGCCGTAAGAAGGATGGATCAGCTCTCGTTGGTGGCGGAACACTGTGCAGCCTCTGGACACTTTTTTTCTTTCCAGGACGCCGAAATCCTAGGCCGAGGTATCGACCAAACAGCCAGAGAAACGCTCGAAGCCTGGCACACCGTACCTTCTTCCATTAACCGTTGTACGATTCTCCCGGCGGCCTACCAGGCCTTACGAGTGCGGCTCAATCAACAGAATCGCAGGAAAGAAGTCAGACTGTTCGCGGTCGCAAGCAACCGCATAACGAGCCAGAACACATGCCTGAGTGAACCTAGGCCACGCACCAACACATTCGAGGGGATAACCGCGGAAAACGCAAACCAGCAAGACCTCCGGCCAGGCATGAACGTGGACGCAGGTGAACTTAGTTTGCGCACGAAAACCGATGATGAGCGTCTCCAACCCGATAGGAACGGAGACGCCGGCAATGACTCAGCAACCACCGATGAGCCATGCACGGACAGATTCAAACGAGGGACGAGAAACAGACAAGCGGGTCCGGTACACCAAACGCGGGCAATGCAGACGAGGTCAATGACACTTGCCACCCCGACACAGCCCCCAGGCGAGGTGAGGGAGAATAAAAATCAATGATCAGCAGGACAGCAACTAACTCCACCACCCCCCTGCAGTGCATCCTGCACGAATAGCTGTAGAGCCAGCATGTTTAGATCCCATAAATACTGTGAGGCGCCGTACTGAACCTACCTCCGACGATGGAATCTTGTTTGACTTTGAAACGTCAGGATATTAAACCTATTGTTCCCGTGATCGCCTCTTCTTCTGATATATATATATATATATATATATATATATATATATATTGATAAAAGAAGCAAAGATGAGCGTTCCCGTAAATAAAACAGAAGAAGAGGAGATAACGGGAACCATGGTTTTATGGTACTGACGTTTCAAATGCAAACAGGATTTCATCGTCGGAGGTAAGTATTGGACCGCTCTCACTGTATTTATAGGTGGTAACATTTCGGGTTATACAAGATTACTAAGTTTTTTGAATTTGCGTGAAGGTGCCGGGTTGGGGGTGGAGATCCTCAGTCATCATGCTGCTTGATGAGAAAGGTGATGCTTCGCTTTTGGCGATAATCTATTGCCAGTACACCGTGTCCGTGGTGGACGGGGGGACGGCGGGAGATGACTTTTTCTCACGTTCGCACGTTGGCAGTAGTCGTCAGTACCCCCATCGACTTAAGCTGCCACCCCAGGCTGTTGATCTTGGTTGCGATCGCACCTCTGTGTGAATTCGCACCTGCCTGATAAGTGGTTGAGCTGGCCGAGTCGATAACTGTTCCTTCGTCGTTGATGGAGGTTGTTCCCCTGTTCCAGGCCTCGATTGTTTCCCTTGCAACGCGGTCACTTCCCTGACCAAGAATTTCGGCATTCTGGAAGGTAAACGTGTTTTTAGAGTCAGCGCAATGGTCCGCCACCAAAGACAATGGGTCCATTCTTCTAACCACCCTCATGTGTTTTCAGATTGGGGTTTGTAGACGTTTCCCGGTCTCTCCAATGTAACTGAGTGCGCAGAAATTGCATTGAACCCGGTAGATGACGTTTGTTTTTTCACCGTGTGGCAGGGGGCCCATAGGACTCATAACTATACGTCAAATGGTTGACTCCGGTCGGTGGGCGATGCCGATCCCCATCGGTCTTAGGAGACGGGAGACCGCCTCCGAAACACCGTCAATATATGGCAACGCTCGCCATATTTGGTTGTTCGGTGGTAAGGCTTCGGCTTTGTCTGCAATGTCTGCTACGTTCGATGAAGTTGTTGGGATACCCGTTGGCCATGAAGAGGCTTTGGAGGTAATGATGTTCTCCCTTTCTTTCGGCTGGCTCACTGCAGTGGGTTTCAGGCCATTCGTATAGTGTCCAAACACAACTGCGTTTGTGGCATAACTGTTGTTTGCTATGGTAGCTCAGGATTTGGCAGGAACTGGTGGCCTTCCTACACACCGTCGTGTTTAGGTCCTCACTGGGTTTTCGATGGACGAGAACGTCTAGGAATGGCAGCTGTTTGTTGACCTTTACTTCCATTGTAAACTGGATGTCAGAAAAAAACAGAATTCAGGCTGTCATGAAATTCCTTGACTCTTTCCCGTTTGATTATGACAAAGGTATCGTCCACATACCGAGTCCAGGATTTCGGTTTGTAGATTGCGAAAACCAGGGTTTCTACCTTTTGGAGTACTGCCTCTGCGATAAAGCCCGAGAATGGCGATCCCATTGGCGTCCCCTTGACCTGCTTGTAAGTTGTTCCTTCGAAAGTGAATTACGTCTTCAGGAAGAATTCTAAGAGCTGGATGAAATGTCTCCGTTTCACCGTCTCGTGCGTCTCGTTGTACCTGCTCTCGAGCAATTCGTAAAACGTTTCGGCTGCCAGGCCCTGTGGGATCGAGGTGCAGATAGAGGTGACATTGAATGACACCATCACCTCATCTGCAGTAATTTGCACTCCCTGGAACTGCTCCAGGAATTTCGTTGCTGAACAGTCCGTCGTGGTCGCGTCCGAGGTGAGCGACCGCAAATTTTGGAAAAGCCATTTCGCCAGATAAATGGTTGGTGCACCGCGCAATGAAACGATTAGCCAGAGGGGATGCCAGCCTTGTGTACTTTTGGTAGTCCGTAGAAACTTGCTGCGGCCACGTTTATTGGTTTAATTGCCAGTCTTACTGACTTAGTAATGACTTTGCTCTTTTGCATGTCGGTGAGTGTCTTTTTGAGTTCCGTCACAAGTTTCTTCATGGGTTCATCATCACATGGCCGGTACACCTGTCGGTTCTTCAGTAAGTCGCTGGCCTTCTGGATGTAGTCTGTCTTATTCAACACAACTGTGGAGCGTCCTTTGTCGGCTGGCAGAATCACGATGCTGGTGTCAGTCCTCAGTGTCTTGAGAGCACTCTGTTACGCTCTGGAAATGATTGCGCGTGGTTTGTGAGCGATCACCAAAGAGGTTATCTGCTGCCGAATAAGGGCCTTTGTTTCGTCGGATTGCACGGTTTGTTTGCGAATCGACTCGGCAGTTGCCACGAGATTGACCGGATAAGCGTCTGTGATGTTAAGACAAGCTTCAAGACTCAGCGCTTTCAATTGTGCAGGCGACAACTGTTTCGATGACATATTTATGCACCAGAACTTCATTCTCTTCTTGAGATGAATGGGTTATATTTCGAAGCTTATTCGCCAGCTCCGCATATCTCGTTGCTCGTAGATGTCTACCCCGTTTATTAATCACCTGCTGCAGCAGCTTGACTCCTTCCTCATCAATTAGTTCAGCGCACTGTGCAACCAAAGGTCATAGCAAAGGTCGCGGGTTCGAATCCCAGGTGTTCCACTTGGGATTGGGTATGACTGGCTGATGACGGCTAATAAGCCAGAAATGGCCTTTTCGGTCTGCCTTGTCTTTGTCGGTTCCACATAAACAACATATGCTACATGTCGCTATGCGACTGCTTGCGAGTACTCTAGTCTGAGTTCCAGGGCACAACGGAACATAAATGTTCCTTAAGCAGATCGGTGAGCCACACACTATCATCATATTCCCGATCGCAACCGACAAAGCAACGAGCCCGTGGCTCAATGGTAAAGCGTTCGACTCAAATACCAAAGGTCGCGGGTTCGAATCCCAGGTGTTCCACACTTGGGATTGGGTATGACTGGCGGATGACGGCTAATAAGCCAGAAATGGCCATTCCGGTCTCCCTTGTCTTTGTCGGTTCCACATTAACAACATATGCTACATGTCGCTATGCGAATGCCTGTGAGTACTCTAGTCTGAGTTCCAGGGCACAAGAAAACATAAATGTTCCTTAAGCAGATCGGTGAGCCACACACTATCATCATATTCCCGATCGCAACCGACAAAGCAACGAGCCCGTGGCTCAATGGTAAAGCGTTCGACTCAAATACCAAAGGTCGCGGGTACGAATCCCAGGTGTTCCACACTTGGGATTGGGTATGACTGGCTGATAACGGCTAATAAGCCAGAAATGGCCATTCCGGTCTCCCCTTGTCTTTGTCGGTTCCACATTAACAACATATATATATATATATATATATATATATATATATATATATATATATATATAT
>WEDG01001348.1:0-185591 GCA_017591395.1 Schistocephalus solidus | reverse complement strand
TGAGACGTGTCGTCAGCGTTTCCCATGGGTTCTACCAAATCAGTAGGTTCTGAAGCTGAAGAGGGAAGCTTCTCTTCGGGTATATTCAGACTAATATCTTGTGACAGATGACTTGCTGTAGGTGATGTCTGATGACCAGAAACATCGGTAGAATCAGGCAATCCACCGTGCTGTTCTTCACCATCAGCCCGTATTATATCCAGTTCTTGAACAGGCAGTTTCGGGAACGATAAGTTCTTCGTTCCAAGTATTTCTTCCGTAGAGCCCTTTCTTCTCAAATTATCGTATGCTACTTGTGGGGAATTGTCACGCTCTTCTTTCGCAGCCTTCTCGTGCTCCACAGCAAGCGGCGTTTGGATAAAAGTTTCTCCACTCTGGTTTATTGAAAGATGATCTGGGCCTTCCGTCAACGCTGTTTCTTTTGGTAAGAGTTCCCCCTCCTGCAAAACAGGTTTTTCTTCTGGAAATTTGCTTTGAGATTCTGACATAAGGGTTCCATCTTCTTCTACGTCTGTGGTCCATCGGGCTTCAAAGGCACTCCCTATTTTACCAGCTGTTACATCCTTAGCGTCCGTCACAGTACTCTGCATCTTGTCGCTATCCTGAATTCCATGACCTGCTCTTCACCTGAAGAACCTTCAATTGGATAAACTCCTTCTGACAACAAACTGCTGACTGGGGACTGCATTTCGGCAAATTCTTTAACTCTTCCGGATGGATGCTCTCCGTGGAGCTCCGTCGACACTGAGGCCCCTTCCACTGCCTGTGCGACCGGCTCCTCTGGTTTTGTGATAGCTTCTGTACTGATAACTGCAGGCGATATAGAAGGGGTTGCTTGCGGTTTCTCAACCGAATCTTTTGGCAATAGTTCAGCCTGTGCGGACCTGGGAAGCGGTTCTGCGGATTTTATAACGTCTAGATCAGCACTATCAACTGTCTCTCTGGGCTTTGGCGTTAGAGTCTGATTCGCCTCGGTAACATCAGATAGCCTCTCGATTGTCTGTTCTGCAAATGGCTCCTCCAACGGAATTCTATGTTCATCAGGCTGAGGCTGGCCTACGAACTCAAGTTCATCCTCTTGAAGTCCTTTCGTCTCCAATCCAGACCCAGGGATACAAGTAAGTGGCGTTGCGCTCGGTCTCACAGACGACATTCTGCCCTTGATTGCTTCAACAGCCACGACACTAGCAGCTACTGGCGCTCCTATGACTACGGCCACTGTCGAACCAATGTTGCGAAGTTTATCGGCAAAGGAGTGTTCCATTTCTGCCCTTCTTGACTCTTCCTTCGTGCCCACTGCAGCTCTCGGCTCCTCAGTCAGAAGTTCCTTGACTTCTTCAGGTGCCAGTGCCGGCGCAGCATTCTCAGCTCTTTCCCTGGGCAAAGAATCCCTCTGGTGAGTCTTTTCGTTCTTTTTCAAGACTTCAGAATCCTGGGCCGGTAACGAATGATCCGGCGGAACAGCATCCGAGGTTACAGTTAAAGGTACTTGGGGCCTCATGGTGTCTGCTTTCAAGTCCACCAAATTACTCTGATCTTGATCCTTGACCGGTTCCGAGCTCTCAGAGGTTTCAGTTGATTTGCCACCTGTGTCATTTAATAGTATTGTAGCTTTGTCAAGAATTTCAGCATCACTGGTAAACCCACGCTCCTTGTCATGGTCTACTTGGCAAACCGCCGCAGAGCCTGTATCTGCAGCAGGCTCAGTCGTCTTTGGAACGAGGGAGTCCGTGAACTCCGCTATCCGGTCCTTCTCGGCGTTTTCCTGTTCCGTATATACAGGAATGGCCTCTTCGAAATCTGTCTTGACTGCCGACGCACGTCTTCCAGAGGCACAAACTTCGGTTGGATCAGGACGAACAGTCTCCTCTAATGTCGGTCTACATTCCATACTTGCCATCGTGTCTGCTGTATCACTGAGCCTCGGATGCGCACTACTGTCAGCTGCAGCCCTTAACACCTCATTTAAAATATCCTTCTCAACGGTAGTTTCGACGAACGACGGCGGCGAAGTCTCGCCTGTTTCTCCAACCTGAACATCAGTCGGCATACATTCGACCGGCTCCTCGAAAAAGGCTTCTTCGCGCAGACTGTCGCCTGGGTGCATAGCTACCTCAGGAGGTGCCGCTGAATCCGGATGCACACCCTCTGTAGTCCTTTGCCCTACCAATGCCTTCAAAGTAGTCTCAATGTGAGACGTGTCGTCAGCGTTTCCCATGGGTTCTACCAAATCAGTAGGTTCTGAAGCTGAAGAGGGAAGCTTCTCTTCGGGTATATTCAGACTAATATCTTGTGACAGATGACTTGCTGTAGGTGATGTCTGATGACCAGAAACATCGGTAGAATCAGGCAATCCACCGTGCTGTTCTTCACCATCAGCCCGTATTATATCCAGTTCTTGAACAGGCAGTTTCGGGAACGATAAGTTCTTCGTTCCAAGTATTTCTTCCGTAGAGCCCTTTCTTCTCAAATTATCGTATGCTACTTGTGGGGAATTGTCACGCTCTTCTTTCGCAGCCTTCTCGTGCTCCACAGCAAGCGGCGTTTGGATAAAAGTTTCTCCACTCTGGTTTATTGAAAGATGATCTGGGCCTTCCGTCAACGCTGTTTCTTTTGGTAAGAGTTCCCCCTCCTGCAAAACAGGTTTTTCTTCTGGAAATTTGCTTTGAGATTCTGACATGAGGGTTCCATCTTCTTCTACGTCTGTGGTCCATCGGGCTTCAAAGGCACTCCCTATTTTACCAGCTGTTACATCCTTAGCGTCCGTCACAGTACTCTGCATCTTGTCGCTATCCTGAATCCAAATGGCCTGCTCTTCACCTGAAGAACCTTCAATTGGATAAACTCCTTCTGACAACAAACTGCTGACTGGGGACTGCATTTCGGCAAATTCTTTAACTCTTCCGGATGGATGCTCTCCGTGGAGCTCCGTCGACACTGAGGCCCCTTCCACTGCCTGTGCGACCGGCTCCTCTGGTTTTGTGATAGCTTCTGTACTGATAACTGCAGGCGATATAGAAGGGGTTGCTTGCGGTTTCTCAACCGAATCTTTTGGCAATAGTTCAGCCTGTGCGGACCTGGGAAGCGGTTCTGCGGATTTTTATAACGTCTAGATCAGCACTATCAACTGTCTCTCTGGGCTTTGGCGTTAGAGTCTGATTCGCCTCGGTAACATCAGATAGCCTCTCGATTGTCTGTTCTGCAAATGGCTCCTCCAACGGAATTCTATGTTCATCAGGCTGAGGCTGGCCTACGAACTCAAGTTCATCCTCTTGAAGTCCTTTCGTCTCCAATCCAGACCCAGGGATACAAGTAAGTGGCGTTGCGCTCGGTCTCACAGACGACATTCTGCCCTTGATTGCTTCAACAGCCACGACACCAGCAGCTACTGGCGCTCCTATGACTACGGCCACTGTCGAACCAATGTTGCGAAGTTTATCGGCAAAGGAGTGTTCCATTTCTGCCCTTCTTGACTCTTCCTTCGTGCCCCCTGCAGCTCTCGGCTCCTCAGTCAGAAGTTCCTTGACTTCTTCAGGTGCCAGTGCCGGCGCAGCATTCTCAGCTCTTTCCCTGGGCAAAGAATCCCTCTGGTGAGTCTTTTCGTTCTTTTTCAAGACTTCAGCATCCTGGGCCGGTAACGAATGATCCGGCGGAACAGCATCCGAGGTTACAGTTAAAGGTACTTGGGGCCTCATGGTGTCTGCTTTCAAGTCCACCAAATTACTCTGATCTTGATCCTTGACCGGTTCCGAGCTCTCAGAGGTTTCAGTTGATTTGCCACCTGTGTCATTTAATAGTATTGTAGCTTTGTCAAGAATTTCAGCATCACTGGTAAACCCACGCTCCTTGTCATGGTCTACTTGGCAAACCGCCGCAGAGCCTGTATCTGCAGCAGGCTCAGTCGTCTTTGGAACGAGGGAGTCCGTGAACTCCGCTCTCCGGTCCTTCTCGGCGTTTTCCTGTTCCGTATATACAGGAATGGCCTCTTCGAAATCTGTCTTGACTGCCGACGCACGTCTTCCAGAGGCACAAACTTCGGTTGGATCAGGACGAACAGTCTCCTCTAATGTCGGTCTACATTCCATACTTGCCATCGTGTCTGCTGTATCACTGAGCCTCGGATGCGCACTACTGTCAGCTGCAGCCCTTAACACCTCATTTAAAATATCCTCCTCAACGGTAGTTTCGACGAACGACGGCGGCGAAGTCTCGCCTGTTTCTCCAACCTGAACATCAGTCGGCATACATTCGACCGGCTCCTCGAAAAAGGCTTCTTCGCGCAGACTGTCGCCTGGGTGCATAGCTACCTCAGGAGGTGCCGCTGAATCCGGATGCACACCCTCTGTAGTCCTTTGTCCTTCCAATGCCTTCAAAGTAGTCTCAATGTGAGACGTGTCGTCTGCGTTTGCCGGAGGTTCTACCAAATCAATATGTTCTGAAGCTAAAGAGGGATGCTTCTCTTCAGGTATATTCAGGCTAATATCCTGTGACAGATGGCTTGCTGTAGGTGTTTTCTGCTGACCAGAAACATCGTTAGAATCAGGCACTCCACTTAAACCTCTCGTTATGTGACATCTGCTGATCTGTGATTGCTCGTCTTTCGGCATTTGTTCCTGCTCGTCGGTAGGGTTTTTCAGATTTGCTTCGTTCTGAAAGCCAGGTATTTCTTCTTTAGAGCCTTTCTTAGACAAATTATCGTCAGCTCCCTTAGAGGCTTTGCTGGTCTGTTCGTGCTCAACGTTGTCCTTGTTTGCTGTAGGCGACATAGATTCAGATCGCTGGGTTGATTTACTCCTATTTCGTATGGCCTCGTTGTCCAGAAAACCTGCACTCACCGGCTCTCCTGTAATAGTATGCAATACGGAGTCAATCGCTCCCAGTTTGTCAGTCATCGACTTTGGCAACTCCTCTGTTTCTGTGGTTGTTTCGCGTGCTACCTCATTGGAAGCCTCTTCTTCCGCCTTTGAGCATTGTGCTACCGGCAAGGAGACGGAAGGTTGCCGTCCTTCTCTTTTGAGTGAGGATGGAATGGATTCCTTAATTTTGGACGGCATCGGTTTTTCCTGGCGAAGAGCGTCTTCTACTTCGTCTAGTAGCTGCTCATTACCCACGTGATTAAGATCGTAATCAGAGGGAATTTCCGGCTGACTTCCATCAGGGGTGGGTACAGACTCAATCCTCGCACTCCTAACATTCATCAAAGCATCAGTATAATCAGCATCAAACAGGGACTCCTGCGATTTCAATCGACTACTTTCTTCTTCTGCCATAGCCTCCATCTCTCTGTTGGGTGTCTCATCTATAAATCGAGTAGTTGAGTTTGTGCCGGGTACGAAATTATACTGATCACTTTCCTTTTTAGTCATCGCGCTTTTCTCATGCTCGGGAACTCCAAAGGTGTGCGAAGAGGCTTCCTTTGGCTTTTCTTCTGATAGCCTGTCACGATGTGCTTTCCGATATACATCATCCGAGTCCCGTAAGCATTCAGCGTCCATTGTTAACCTTTCGTGTGGCTGCGAAGCAGGGCTCATTGTAAAAGACCCGTTGGACATGTCTGGCGGGGGAGAACTTTTAATGACTTTCTGACGGTCTGCCTGCAACTCCAGACCACCAGCAATTGAAGCTGAGAAGAATGCGATGACTGAGTCGTTGGAGGGCGCAGTTGATTTAACAGGCGGGTGCTTAACAGAGGTCTCTATTTTGGGAATCAGATGACTGGCCTCAGTAGAGTCGGGGAAGTTGGAGGCATCGGAGTCTAATCGTAAGGAAGAAGCAGACTCCTGTTCCTGTTCACCAGAAATCTCGTATTTTGAACAAATTTTCCTATTTGAAACGTCACCCGTTTCCACATCTTCTGTGCTAGGAACAGCCTCGCCATCAATTTTCTCAATAATCAGGGCTTGTGATTGCGGAGAGTACTTTCTGTCGTCTGTAGTAACATGGTTAATAGTGGATTCGATTCTTTCAATAAGCATAGTAGAGGAACTTTCTTGGCGTTTGGCAATTATTTGGTTATCGGGCTCAGTCAAAAGAGCATTCTCCTGCGGTTGAGCACAAAAAGCAGTTTTAGGGTAAATCTCTTCACTGCTCTCTCTGGATGTTTCATTGGTTTTGGATAACAAAGGAGCAGGTGATATCTCATCTTTACCATTCACACTGCAATTTGTTTGAATGCGGTCTTTTGACTCTGTCTTTTGGTGATCATTATCTGTTACTAACGAAACAATATCAGCATTGTTCCATGCAAGAGAACCAGGCGGATTCTTCCCTGGCGAATTCTCCAAAAGATCTATTTCTGAAGGGCATACATAATTGGCAGGCATCTCCCAACCACCGATCCCACGGTCTTTGACACAAATTGGTGCATTATCAGGGGCGTTTGGCATATTAGCCGAAGCAAATGATACCGTGGGGTCCTCGATACAACCGTCGTCTTCATTTAAATTCTTGCCAGATGTTTCAACCTCTTCCGGATTCGCAGGTAAGATAAAAGCAGTCTTAGAATCAACACGACCGTCTAAGATGGCAGATTGTGAGGACTCTGCAGTGGGATTACACTTTTGCTGGTCCAATCCAGACTTCAGAGCTTCAACCACCGCTGCACCGGCTAAAACCGGCAAAGCGGCCGTGGCTGCTAGTGCACGGCCTATGTGTTCAAGAGCTCCTAAGGTCCTATTGCGGTTGTCACCCACCGGAGACACCTCATTAGCGCGGATTTCAAGCGATTGCACGGGTTTAAAATAACAAGAAGCCACGTTAGTCAAATCAGCCTGGGCTTCCGAGGGCAAAGCTTGATGCTCGAAGGGCTGAAGGACCTCTAAAAGAGGCGTTATTTGTGAAGCAGATGTTTCAGCATTCTTGGAGAGGTAGTTGCCTTCAAGGCCTACTTGATCTGTAGTGGGGGAGTGAATAGGGCTGGAAAAATAGGACTGCCCAGTGTCCTGACCGCTGGTGACGGTGGATGACTGAGAACGTCCAAGACCATCGTCAGCCTCTGTTTTGTTCATCGACGTCCAAGAACCATGCGACTGTGTGTGCCTACCAGAGTCCCACTCAGTGGATTGATTAGGGAGTCCAATATTCCCGGCGGTCTTCGTGTCTTGAATTACATCCATGGACTTGACAAGGTGTTCAGGAGACATGAGAGAAAAGACGGGACGAGCCATTGGTAGCCCCGAGCTCTCCAAACTACGTTTCCTAGTTAAGGGAGGAAGTACATGTTCACCGGAGTCGATCGCAGCAATAAGCTTGGAGAAGTTAATTGGCTCTTTGTGTGAAAATAAGGATGCCAAATTCACAGATTGGCGTGTTGACGGGTCGACGAAAAGAACGTTTTCTGCATCAATTATGCCCCTGTCAACGGCCTCCTTTAGCAGAAGTCGGTCACCGGTTAAGGGATCATTAACGAAGCCCGTGGACTCATCTATCCAGGAGAGACGGATTGCCGTTTTTAGATCGACTGGAAAGTTGAACGTTTCAAATGACGACTTGTGCCCCGAGCCCTCTGCTCGCGTCGGAGTGCCAAAAGTGACTGGCATGGGGACATCAACGGACAGTTCGCTTGTGAAATGCTCCCCACCAGTTGAAGGGCTCTGGCTAATAAAAATATCCTCTGATAACTCGATACTTCGGGACTTGTTCTTCCAGATTTCTTCTACAAAGAATTCCAGAGATAAGGGTTTTGTGGATGGTGATAGGTACTGTTTGGCAGAAACGAATTCACCAGAATCCAGATCGACGCAGACAGTTCGACTTGAGCAAAGGGGACCCTGGGTGAAGGCTTCAAGCAGAGGCACTTTTGTCCCGGTCTTCGGATTCAGAACACTTCTGGTGTGAGAGTCAACAAGGCTGAGGGCTTGTGCGCCAGTAAAAGAAATAGAACCGCCCCTGTGCAACAGTTGGTAAGCAAAGCTGGCCTCCTCCCTTCGACGAACGAGCGTAGCCATTGGCCATTGCATCCAGACCTCAAGCGGTTCTCTATGTCGATCAGTGATGAAGAATCGCTTCAGGCTTACGTATCGATCAGTTTTTGGGACTTTCAACAACGAGGTTTTAGTGTCTATAAAACCCCGCTCGATTGCCTCGATAATTGGTATTGAGTAACCCATGTTCGAGTAGGTAAACGTGCACTTTCCTGTGTCAACTTGTCCCATGCGAATTGCTCTTAAAAGGCTGGTTTTCGAGGCTACAGGGAGTGTTTGAATTTCGTTACTTTTCGTCTCCTTCTCGGCCTTCTCCTTCTCCGCTACAGATCTGGAGTCTAGTCTGCATGGCCCAGTCTTCATTAAGTGCTGTATGTGATTCCTGTCCGCAGGAGTAAGTGAGGCCAAAATTTGCACACTGTTGGAGTCCTCCAGCCCGACAAGGTCGCTTCGGTTGGCTGCAATCAGTCCACTTAGAAGTCGATGGCGCCAAACCACTGGCGGCGGCATGTTTTTATCAGCTCTCGCGATGATTCTGGCAGCAGCCAGGACCGTGGCTAAGCTGTAAAAGTTCCTCATGCCCTCTGCTGTTACAAGCACTTCACTATCACTCGCATTCGGCGTGCATATTTTCATAAGGAGACTACTAGCGTCCAAAAAGCCCTGTTCAGCAGCTTCAAAAAGGTCTAACTGTGCTGTCGCGCCCGTAGCAGTTCGAAGACGGCCACCTTGTGGGTCGATCCAGCCACGCCTTAGCGCCGTGCTGAGGTCAAGTCGGGGTCCGGTGGAACTCTTCGAGTTGCGCGGGCCTTCAAGGGTCGGTAATGCCATGGCAGGCAGGCGACGTACTAGTGGCAGCTTAATCACCGAGATGGCGCCCCCGTCGTCCAGAGGAACTGGTGAGAGGTGGCCCACCAGGTGGATATCAATCGATGATACGTGCTTTTCAGCTGGTGCTACAGGCTGCAGATCCGCACCTGTCAGCTGTGCGATTAATCGATGGAATAGCATAGCAGGCGTGACAGCGAGGCACGAAAACAGTAGATAAATTAGGCAGTAGCAGCAGCAGCAGCAGCGGCAGTAGCGCGTGCGTAGGCACATGCGCGGGCACAGACAACGCAGAAAGACAACATTCGGACAACATTCGGCATTCACAGGGTGATGCGAGGCAAAATGAGCAAAATAAGAAGCAAGTTGAGGGGAAATGTTCAATTACCGCACCGGACGTATTTGGATCGGAATAAAGGGTGAAAAAAATCGTAGGTTAGAAGACGGTAAACAGACCGTGTGTAAGCTCAGTAACAAAAATTGTACCATCGGTTTATCCTGACTCATTTGTGCGGAATAAATTAATTACTATTTAGAGACTTACTGGCAACAGGAATACAATAGCAGCTTGGCATAGTTGAACGTACTGAGCTGCGTACACGGAGCCGTAAAGGCTGGCGAAAATCTAACAGCCAATGCACACTTACCCACTTTGTAAGTTCAGGTGCGCATCTTTATTTGACCGGAAACAGCTTACCCTGATAACTCTGAACTTGCCATCCTAGATTTACGTGAAAATTAAGCGCTTTGTTGCACGTATGAAACAACTGTTGCATCACAGTTTAAAGAATGACTTTCAACAGACGTTTCGTAACTTTAGCTTAAAGTGTAAAAGTAGGACCCGCCACTGGTCACCGTTCCGAAAGGAGTGCATGCAAAAAGGAAAAAGGTGAACTGGTTTTCAGCTAAAAAATACGGCAAAAACATAAGTGGCTCATGTACCTGACTTTTGAGATTGAGGGAACCATCGTAGTCCAGAGGTGCAGCTCCGGCGCGCACAGTCGTCGTGACTGCTCTGCCCCCAGAGGAAAGCGGCTCCAACACAGTCACCGACCGCATAGGCATATCTTCCTCCACCGTTCGCACGTGAATTGTATCGAACTTAATCATAGCTAAATCCGAAGAGGGCGGTCGCAGTTGATGAACTGCCTGGATCAAACCCTGCTGCAAGGCATCCTCCAGGGTCATTGTCTCACCGTTCTTCTGCTTGTACAATCCGTGGACAGGATCAAGAAGACCAGTGTCCAGGGCCTCCCCTATACTGATCAACTGCTTACTATGTGCATCGTATATGCGTTCAATTAAATAAGTGTCATGACGTCTGCCAAATATTTCTAGCCAGTATGTTTTACTGTCGCGCATTTCCGCTGAGGCTTCATGGTCGGATTTTAAAGTCTGCTCAACCTCCGCCGTAGTGAAGACTGTGGCCACAATCAGACCATTGCTCAGAGCCTCACCAACAGTTATCATGGCACTAGAGTCAGCATCGTAGACGAGACCGCGCCGGATGTCAAATCGACCTTCACGAACCATGGCCTGAGTGATAGCAGTCTCCACTCGGAGGGACTGATGGGTGACGTAGAAACCTGAGACGACGCAATTTCTCCTAATTTTGCGTTTCAGAGACCAGGTTTGTCGAGAGAGTGTCTGTGAACCACCGCGAAGAGGTTCCGTGGAACTTGCAGAGGATCTTCCAGCGGCCGCCTGACGCGGAGAGAGAGGTAGACGTCGTCGCTGCATGCTTCCGCCAGTTAAGAACATATCGTCCCCACCTTGTTGAACGCTGGCACAACAACCCCCACCAGGAATGAGTCGCGACGTCGGTTTTCGTTCCTGAACACCGGCAGCCCATGGAATGTTGGGTTTGGCCTGTAAAATAGGCACATTTGTTTAGCCTTAAAACGCTGGCACTTAAGGTACATTTTAACTGAAATATTACTAAACAAACGCTGCTTTATCGATTCGGAAGAAATTAGATTTCATAGGAACTTATTCAGAGGATTTAAAAGGTCATCGATTTAAACAAACTCTCAGACCGAGTAGGCTTGAAATTCTACGGTCGGTGTATACAACATTGCCTTCAACTAGCTCATAAAGCAAACACGGATATATGGTTCATCTATCTGCAAGAAAAATGAACATAACTATGGACAATACGATATTTAATGACAAAGAAATCCAGAGGAGTTAGTTTAAGGGAACTATAAATAGCTTAGATCTCATTATAAGTAGGAGAAAGAACAACTTGGGAAGTTTTTGAAGACCAGACATGTGGTTAGCGGTGAGGGTGTCCGTACCATTATTCAGAGTACCTGAAAGCAGGTGTATTCGCAGTCAAGGGGTTACTTGGTTCAGTTTGGCCTATTTGAGGGAAATACAGCCATGCGCGTTCGAACTCTCAATTGGAAAAATCAGGCTTCTATGCTAATGAAAAAATAGCAGCATGTGAAGCGTTATAAAACTACGAATATGTACTAATGATGCTTGATGGGGCAGAAATAGTTGACCTCACTGAGGATGAAAAACAATCCAGAAATAGTCACTCAGGTATCTTTTGTTCTTGTGTCACCTAAACCATGTGCACTTTGCTCTCCTAGGAATATGCATTGGCATTCTCAGGCAACAAGGTCAACGATCGGACTTCTAAGGTATTCCATTACATTCTTGCCAAGCTGCAATGCCCTTCCAACTCGGAGACTTTAAATGTGGTCTGCTTTGTTGATAAAAGTTTTGGCGCGCCACAAACAATTTGGGTTCGTAGATCTTCTTTAAGGTAATATCGACAGAAAATTGTTTTTTATACCTCGGTAGAATATTTCAGAAATGATGCGAAACTATTTAAAAACAATCGAAGAGAAGGCCACATAGTGCTCTCTGAGAGCAAGCCTACTTACACTCTCTAGCTGCGCTGATGGGTAGTCAATTCGGCTGGACTTTGCTGGTATAATACTTTCTGTATCCACCGGCTGAAGCAGTTGTATCCTCATATCCTTTTCTGGTTCCTCGAGCCAACCGCTGCAGAGGGCAACGTCCACACTAGTTACCGTGCCATCCATAGGATTTCGTGCCGTGTTTTTCGCCAGGTCCACTAAGCCACGCTCAATGGCCTCCTCTAGGGTGACACGGTCCTCCGCGGAAGGAACAGCGTCGGGAAACAAGCCCTGGAGAACTGCGTCTGCCAGAGAAATCCACTGTCCTTCACATTTTACCCTGCCCGTTGTAAGGTCCATTAAGTTCAATCTGACAGCCTCTTCCAGAGACATCCACCGGCCTGTGCTGGGATCCTTCATCCGTGATCTCTTGGCGTCCAGTCGACCGGAGGTGATTGCGTCGACCAGGCCCATTGGTGGCAATCCGGTGCCATCTACAAAAGAGAGGAGGCAACTTCTCTGGCTGTCTTCTACTATCCTGCCCATTGTGATGGCTTCGTTCAGGGTAATTGGCTTCCACACAGAGTTTGCACTGCGCTTCCTTGATCCACGTGATGGGACTTCCTGAGAAGATAGAAGACATTTTCTGAGGGCCTCGTTTGAGGGCACGGGGGACTGCAGGTCGCAGGTCTCCGGATTGGATGTATCCTGGCATCTGGACTCGCTAGGATCCGACCAAAGTTCAATGTGGGGGTGCTGTACAGCAGCGATGGAGAGGGCGCGAGTCTCGTTAGGCTGATGGTTCTCCCTCAGCGTCTGGGGATCAACGGGCGGAGGTAAATTGACCTCCTCCTCGACTCTCCGTCGTGGCATAGGCAGGGACTGTAAGAGTAAAATTGAATAAGGACATTGAAGTATGCTATGAAACTGCTGAGTGAACATGGAAGAGTCAAAATATGCGATAGACTCACCGAAATGGGGACGTCCTCCGTCTTACGCAAACACTGGTTAATTGATTCGTTAACTGGAATCACAGTACGGGATGTCGTGGTTTTCTGATCTTCAATTCCAGGGCCAATCCAGTCTAAACGAGTGATTACTTTACGCGTTTTAATGAATCCGAAAGCCGGACGGAATGGACTGAGGCCCAACAGAAGGCGGGCCCCCTTTGGGGAAAGATGCTTCCCAATTTCCGCACGCGTTTTAAGCAATCTACCCGTTAGCGCTTCCGTGACAATACCCAGAAGGGCTGAGGGCGATGCTGGCTGCAGAATTTCGTTTGCTAGGGCTTGCAGTCCACTTAATTCCTTTCCGTCCTTTCCGAAAAGTCCACAGGGAGAGGTGAGGAGATCAGCTGTTTGAGCGTCCACGTTGGCATTTGTGACGCATGCCATGTCCGCCAGTCTAAAGCGTTCACCACGAGCAGATACGACCTCGCATGTGGTGGCATCAATTGTGTGGGAGACCATTGCTTCCAAAATAGGGTGACGTATCAGGGTGCCCGTCTTTGTGATGACGGGACCCGGAATCGGCGGATACGTTACTGTGTCAAGCAACCGCACAAGACCGGAGTTCACGGCCTGTCGGAGGGGCACACTTTGACCCCTGTCAGACCTCACGCAGCCACTGGACGTCAAGATTCCACTTTCGAGGGCTTCGTGGAGAGATAAAGGTTTGCGTATTTTCGAAGTCGGAACAATCAGGCAGTCATCCCTGTCATCAACTATCCCTTTTGAGATTGCAACGGGCAATGAAAGTTTTTCGCCAGTTTCCAGATCGAGGATACCATTTGAGAACCAACGCCCAGCTAGAAGAAGCTCGACAACTGTCAAGGGACGCGCGCTAAGTAACCAGATGCATAAGTTACTTCTACTGGCAATTTCTTAGCCTTCCGTGACCCCAAGACTCTGAAAGTTGCGTGTTTTGTGTCCAGAAGACCGCGGGAGGCGGCTTCTTTTAGAGTCAATCGCATTAAAGCGTTACCGTTTCTTAGGAGTTGTTTGCGTCACGATGAATTCACGGCGGTTTGCATCCAGAATACCGTTCCTAACTGCCTCCTGCAAGGTCATTTCGATCTCCTCAAATCGTGGATGTGTTTCGCTGAAAGACGAATGAACAGTTAGCACTCGCAGTCGGCGTGATCGCGGATTAAAAGCGCCAGCGTTAAGCCAGTCTGTCAGACAGGGCGGTCGATCAGTCCTCATGGTGGCCATTGCCGGAGCAGTTGTTGACGAAGAGGTCGTCCAACTAATCTCGGCACCTTCCATGGCGACGCAGACGCCACTAGCGATGAAACCAGCGGCAGCCTCGAAGGCATCAATCGATAGACGACCAGCAGCGTGGGCATCAGAGAGGGTCTGCTTTGGCAGACTGATGGTGCCATCCACCGGATTCAGGTTGGGTTTTGTAGGGTCAGACGAATGCTCTAGAAGTTGGACCATAGGCAGTGAGGTACGGCGTGAGGTCTGGACAGAGGACTCGAACTCAAGACTGGAGGTCAGATATCGGACGGCCTGGTGGGTGATCCAACCTTGATTGGCTGCTTCTTCCCACTTGAGCGTGTAGTTGGGTTCATTACTTTGACAACAGGTGCGTGTGTGTACATTTATCAAGCCCAATCTCAGGGCGTCACCAAGGCAAACCGGTTTACCTCCCACTCCAGCTAGACGTGTAAGATACCAGGCGCCAGAAGTGTTGAGTAACGGCAGTTCAGAGGTGGCCAAATCGGCGGAGCAAGCTGTGGTGACCCAGTAGAAGGGGTAGGGAATCGTCGGCTCCGTGCGAGTTGACGGAAGGTGAAGGGAGTAAATAACGTGCTCATCGGAGTCGGCATTATCACTTTTCGTAACGGAGGGTAGAACTGTATTTAGCTGGTTATTGAGAGCACCTGCAGTGGCGTTGTTCAGTGGTGTAACCAGTTCATCATGTATTATTGGTCGTTTGCTGGGCTAAAGGACGGAGGATAGTAACAGTAATTATCGGGGAAGAAACAAAGGCTTGTTACAAAATAGGCATTCACAAAAATCGGCATAATTTTAAATGGTTTAAGGGATATACTTCATAGAAGAGACCTGTGCTTCGAATTTCACATTGCCAATTGTCTGCCCTGTTTGCCACAGCATCAAATATCGCCTGATCAGCCTCTGCCTGCCTCTCCGGGGCGACAAGTTCGCCACCATCATCAGCGCCTACGCACCCCCGCTGCCGAACTCCGACAAGACGAAGAACTAATTCTACGAGGATCCACACGCCCTCCTGGCGACCGTGCCGAAGGCGGATAAGTTAATTGTCCTTGGTGACTTTAACGCCCGCATCGAGACAGACAATGCCACGTGGAGAGGAGTGCTGAGTCCCCATGGTCTCGCCAGCCTCAATGACAAAAGTCTTATTCTCTCACAAACCTGCGCCGAACACCACCTGATCCTGACCAACACCTGCTTCGGCCTCCCGATGCGGCAAAGGGCGACCTGGGTGAACCCCCGGTCGAAACACTGGTACCTTTTGGACTATTTCCTCGTCCGGAGGCGAGAACAACAGGACGTGCTGGTGACAAAGACGATCCCCGGTGCCGACGGATGGACGGATCACCACCTCGTCCTCTCCAAGATGAGGCTTCGTTTGCAACCATGCAGGAGACCACAAGGTAGGCGACCACCAGGTAAGTTAAATACAGTTTTGTTGAATTTGCCTGCTCACCATTTCCATTTCAGCAACGAACTGGCCAACCGGCTAGCCAGCCTTCCAGTCGCCGACGCGGACACCTCCGTGGAGAACCGCTGGTGCCAGCTGATGGAAGCCTTCCAATCCACTGCCCTGGATGTCCTCGGCCACGCACGTCGTCAGCAACAAGACTAGTTCGATAACAACGACGCAGTAATCAACGCTTCGCACGTCTAGAAGAACCAGGTGCATAAAGACTACGTCGACAGTCCTACCACTGCAAAAAGGACAGCCTTCTACCGAAATCGCCGCCTTGTACAGCAACAGCTGCGAGAGATGCAGGATGCCTGGAAGACCTGCAAAGCCGAGGAAATCCAAGGGTACGCGACCCGAAACGAATGAAGAAATTTCGCCATCACCAAGGCTGTCTACGAACCTCTCGTCAAAGGCGCAGCCCCTCTTCTCAGTGCCGACGGAAGAACGCTGCTCACTGAGAAGACGATAATCCTGACGCGATGGGCAGAACATTTCCAAAGCGTTCTCAATCAGCCCTCCACCATCTCCGACACCGCCATCGATCGCCTACCTGAAGTGGAAATGAACGCCGACCTTGATCTCCCGCCCTCTCTCCAAGAAACCATCAGAGCCGTGCTGCAACTCTCCAGCGGGAAAGCACCTGGCTCGGACGCGATCCCTGCTGAGAGTTACAAACATGGCGGACCCCAAGTGATGAACCAAACTTACCGTGCTCTTCCATGAGATGTGGCACCAAGAGCAAGTCCCTCAGGATTTTAAAGACGCAACCATTGTCCACCTGTACAAGAAGAAAGGGAACCGCCAACTCTGCTACAACGACCGATTCGTCGGGGGCTATTCTAGCGCCTCCGCATTTTTTCAGGAAGTGTGGTTAGGATACGGATGTGTTCTGAGGCCTCCATTAGCTTGTTCAAGTGTTTAGCAAACCACTTAGCTAGCCCTTATGCACGTCTGCCTTTCGGTGCCACAAGTGGCCGCAGGGGAATGTTCACTTTGGATATTTTTGGGAGACCATAGAAGCGTTCTACAGAAGCAACTTGCAGTTTCATCTGCCGCCAATCACTTTCCGATATTGTCTGCTGGTTCCTCATTAGATTCAGACTCTTGGTGATTTTGCGTCCGGACACTTTTACGACGCATCCACACACACTGCAGCCCACAGGTCGAGAAGCTGCGAGCGCAAAAATCCCTATCGCAACGCTTCCTCACTAACGGATACCCATGGAGCTTCATAAACAAAATTCCGAAATCTTTCGTGCCCTGCCTCACGGTCGTGACGTCTCCGATGCCACGGAACGCATGCAGATACTCCTTAACTTAGGTCTCGGTCACAGACCGGAAGTCATCATCCGGCGTTTGCTAATGCAACCCAAGGGACGGCTACCCCCTCCGGACACGTCAGGAGACTTTTACCGCGTCAACTATCTAGACTGTCCGACCAATTACAGGATTTTTATATAACTGGTGAGCTTAATATGGAGTTTACCGAAAAGAACTAACGATGCACAACTGTGAATGCCCGAGTAATAAATAAAATAAAGCATGGTGACTGTTGCACCGACAGTGATCAAGTTGCTTCATTGTAGTAAGTGTTAAATGTACGACTGTTTACCAGATCAAACAGTAAAAGTCCCTTTGTACTGTAACACCCCGTCGGACTGCCCGGAAAATTTTGTTGTAACGGACGTTTTACCCGGACTCTTGTAGGCAACGCATGAAGATCAGCGTGCATGTTTCAAAACTGGACCCAATATCGTCGAGATTATAAGTTCCCGTTTATTCGCCCTTTCATCAAAGCGCTTCAAGTATTACTGTATCCCGCAAATCAGGATTTTCCTATACTATATCCCTTTTATTGTTCCTATATATATATTTTTCGTCGACTTGAAATTTCATATAACGATTAATGTATAAACATCCGTCCTTTTTAACGTTTATTATCCTCACCGTATTTAATTATATAATGATAAAATTATCTATTATACTTATGCTCTTGTCCATTTTATATCACACCGGAATCATGAACCCATTAGAATCCAGTACATCAAGTGACATTCCCATCGAGCAGAAACCCGGTTTGTATCTACCCCTAATACCAATGAAATACGATTCGAAGCTCGACCGGTCGTACATCAACCGTAGCTGGAATTTGATTGGTTGCTAGTGCACCTCGATGACGCGTCGCTAAGGGCGCAAAAGAATGCGCACAGCGTTATTGGCGAATCGATCGGGCACTGAGCTGTCAATCCCGCGCGCGCCGTGCCACGTCATTTCCTGCGCTCTCGTGCTGCGACGCGGTCGCTTAACTGCCTGCACCCCTGTTCTGTCTATACTGACCGTTTGTTTGCTTTTTTGCAGAATGTATCTACGAGAAAACTTGGGAGACGTGCCCAGAAAGGCTTTCTGGATGATTTACGTCCAATTGCCGAGAATATGATGGAAATGTATCAATCCGACTCATCTTCATCGTCGTGGCATCTGACCTCTTCCTCTTGTTCATCAGATGACGACTCGGACTCAGAGATTTCCTCAGCTGGACGTCAGATACAGCCTGGTAGGCTGCCGGAAGGGCGACACAACGGTTGATCGACGTAGGCTCCGTGTGTCAGGCTTCGATTGTTTCCCTGGTTACGCGGTCATTTCCTCGACCCAGGATTTGGGCGTTTTGGAAGGCGAACGGGTGCCCAGAGTTGCACAGTGTTCCGCCACCAGGGACAATGGGTCCATTCTCCTCACTGCCCGCACGTGTTCGGTAACACGGGTCTGATAGTGTGGGGCTCACCGATCTGCTTAAGGAACATGTATGTTCCGTTGTGCCCTGGAGCTCAGACTAGAGCTCTCGCAGGCGGTCGCATAGCGACGTGTAGCATATGATGAAATGGAACCGACAAAGACAAGGGAGACCGGAATGGCCATTTCTGGCTTATTAGCCGTCATCAGCCAGTCATACCCAATCCCAAATGTGGAACACCTGCGCCCTCTCCCATCTCCGGTCTTCTTGACTCTGTCATGACACCAGGCTCGGGAGGGGAAGAGGAGAGAGTGTGGTAGCTGCAGCGCAAGGCTACTATCATTTAAAAATAATTCACGCGCAAGTCACCGTTCCTGCACCACCCTGCTGTGGAGCGTACGGTGGACTTCGTCGAAATCGACGGTCGAACTATCATGTGTGCCCCCTAAACTGGCCATGTGGTAGATGCGTTTGACCAACACGGGGGCCACATCAGAGCACGGCAGGCGTTTTTCGGGTTGCGCCCCCATAACAAATGCGGAGCATAGAGGTTATAGTGGCACGACTA
This sequence comes from Schistocephalus solidus, assembly GCA_017591395.1. Classification (NCBI taxonomy): domain Eukaryota; kingdom Metazoa; phylum Platyhelminthes; class Cestoda; order Diphyllobothriidea; family Diphyllobothriidae; genus Schistocephalus; species Schistocephalus solidus. The sequence goes on along the minus strand of WEDG01001348.1, from coordinate 166,976 downwards.
GGGGGCGGCTAGGGCCTAGGGGACCCGACCGCACTAGCCACCTTCGCCCTCTCCCATCTCCGGTCTTCTTGACTCTGTCTTGACCCCGGCATTGGTGGGGGAGGAGGAGATCGTGCGGTAGATGCAGCGCAAGTCTACTATCACTTTAAACTAAATCACGCAAAAGTTACCGTACCCACACCACACTCCTGTAGAGCGTACGGTGGACCTCGTCGAAATCGACGGTCGAACTATCGGTCCACCATAGGCAATACTCAACCTACACGCATAAAAGTCATTTGAATAATCTAGTTGATCTTCTTCATTGGAAAAAAAGCTGATTATATTCGGACATGCTGCATTATACTGGAGCATGGTCTGGTCTCAAAATACTTACATGTAAAAAAGCAAGAAACTGACAGATCTGAGACGATTAAACGCACTCGTTAAAAGTTCCCATCCACTTTGAACTGCAAACACTAACTGTTGGAGAAAAAACCCAGACGCCAGGTATTAAATGCTAAGTCGTTGCTGGGGTAGCGGGGATTTAGACCAAGACTTCAACGATCTAGCCTGGGTAGGATACCTCAATAAGTCATAGATCGCTGAAAATGAGTTCACGCTCATTTAAATTTCTTCCTTGAACACCAGATGCTGCCTCTGGATGCACGCTGGTCACCGTTTTACAGGCTTAAGTGGTTTTGTGTATATAAAGGAACACCATCATATAACAACTGGCCCGAACTTACCGTTAGGGAGACCTGAATATGTGCAGCAAGCCTTTCCTTCAGTGAAGTGAATTTTGTATCTATGTTGTAGACAGAAGTGTCAAAGGCCACTAGGTCAGCAATTCCAGCACCAGGCGGACCAACCAAACAAATGTTTCTCACGTCAGGTGAGGTAGAGGGCAGATCTGCGAGGGATAGTCTGTACCGATCGGTCTGTCTTGCAGAGTCCTGAAATACAACAATAAAATATTGCTAGGATTGTCACGGAAAAGGATGGAAACCGCGATACCGACAACTAATGCGCAATACGGAACATGCAAGCACATTGGGCTAGAAAGTGTCGAGGTCTGCAACGCAGAAGACACACCTACGATGATTTGGATGAAAGCTAGACCACTTCTAGTTTGGCGTCGTAAATAAAGGTGAAGGTTGTAGTTCCTTCGTTCCCAGCAAGCGATACGAATTAAGGTTCGGTCGTATTTCAACACCACCGACAAACTATTGGTCATGTATAGGTCGAGCCTAATCAGAACATGTGTGTTCCAGTCGGTTGACAGACCTGCTCGAAAAGATCATGAACTCCCAGTTGCTGCTCCGTTCCAGTCCATCTCTCCCCCCGCTTTCCGGCGGTTGATCAAATTGGCTTGTTTTAACCACATAGAGCACAGATAAAGGAATACAGGCAGTTCGCTCCGCTTAGAAGCGACGATCTATTATTGGTCGAAGTTTCTGGTCTATTCTAGATAATTTTTCTTCGCCAACCCGAAGCCATATCTGAGGCGAAGGAGCAGTCTGTTAATTGCAATTAAAACCGAAAACTAAGAAAACAGGAAGGACCGTGTCTGAGTTATTTGGTATTGGTATTAGCAGTACATATCCTCGCGTCCTAAACCTAATAGTACCTCTAACACTAGCCTTAAAACCAACCCTAAATTTAACCCTTACCCTAATTTCCCTGGAACTTGACGGAAAGTCACATGCCTTCTTGTACCCGGTCCGGCCGTATGCGTCGCATAAACGATCCCTGCCGAAAATGAAACGTTACCAGTCCAAAGAACTCCTATTTTTCTGATATTCTAATTAGGAATTGTATTTTTAATAACTTCGATGCAATTGGTTTGTACTTTTGGTTGGTACATTTCTCGTGGGCCACACTAACTGTTTTCCATCCATTTAGATCCTCATACGTTCAAATGAGTTGTGCTTAAGAGGAATCTATGAGAACAATAACCCTTGTTAAAACTTTACGATACCTTTAGGTTAGTCAGTTTTATCCGGAAGGCTGTTGAACAAAAAGGATTCGACATGCGGCTAACGTGAAACACAGTCCGAACAGGAAAGTTAGTGTGAGTTTCACTGGTGAGGAGAGGCCAGTTAAATAGTCCTACCACGCTTGCGATCTAGTTTTACGATGAGATCCTAACAATGCAGCTCAGAAATTAACCTGGCATACTTACCTCCAGACTCTGCCTAAGGTTTGCATAAGTTGTCTTCAGGTTGGTGAGAAGGCCTTCATAGTGGTCCATTTCAGTAGACACTTGCTCCAGTTTGCGGAGTTGGGCTGAGAGGACTTGGGGACAACCGGCGGTGGAAAGGCGGCGGGTTCGTTCGACACTATCGAGTAGATCCAGGGCCTCTTGCATCCAACTGGTAAGCTCTTTCCGCGTCTTGAGGCAGGTTTTGAATTGATCAAACGTGTCCATCAATAGGTGAATACTGTCAAAGCAGAAAGTAAATGAAAAAAAACAGGATATAAGAGTAATCATGTAAATTGGCGTAACAATGAGTGCGTTTTTTAATTCTTAACAATGCTGCCTTCAAAGTCAAAAATGGCTTGAAACAGGTAGTGATAACACCTCTGTTAGACTGCCTCACCACCTGCGATCATCAATTAACTGACCTGGAATCGAGCTGCTGTACTATGCTGGCCCACCGATTATTCACTTTCGTCACCAGCTCCTCCAGGAGTGCTGTGTTTGGAGGTGGCAGGCGGTAGAAAAAGTCTTGCGTTGGCTTTGACGGGACATTAGACGGCGATGTTGATACTTGGTGTATGGAAAGATTGGTTAATTGATGGGGAAATTGTTCCAGTGTCTTCAAGAGGCCGTGTATACTCATTGTAATATCCTAAAACACATGCAATAAACACGATTTGTAGTACAAGAGTCGGAACGCAGAATGAAAACAGGAAGTGCAAATACACCTCAGTTTCACGCAAAAGAATATCGAGAAAAAGCCATAAATGCTTGTGAAACCAGTAAGCTTTATTACTTGCCACGGATTATATAAAAGTAAGGAAAATATCACACAGTAGGAATTACGTTATTGGCCTTATTCCACAAAATAAACAAGTCGAATGATGCGCCTTCCCAACTCCTCGTCTCACCAAATATACAAATATCTTTTGAAATTGCTGATGTGACCAGCCGGCCGGACACAGGAAAACGAATCCTTCCCCCCTCCTCCTCCTTCTCCTCCTCTCCTCCTTCTCCTCCTCCTCCTCCTTCTTCTCCTCCTCCTCCCAGAAATAGGGGTGGCCTTGCGCTAAATTCCAGGATGATTCAACATTTCCGTGCCCAAACCTTACAATTAATCCTTATTACCCTCCATTTAGCATGCAGCCATCTGTATCAAGGGCGGTTTCTGTCCCCGTGTCCTGTTGATGGGCCATGTAAGCAATTCCCACCCAAATATCTACTATTACGACAAGCATTCAGAAGGCACAGAATAAAAACGTGAAATATGCAGGGCAGTAAATTTGACCGGGATGTTGCTAGGATGTTGCTAAACCTCACCCGAGCAAAACTACTAAGGTTATATCAGTTTTTAATCCTGCAACCAGCTTGCGAGCCTTTGCCTTTACGCATAGATCTCCGAAAGGGCTGCACCCGATTTCGTACCAGGTCAACACGGGGACGATAGTGGCTCATGGCAAACATTACTTGCAGCCGACAAGAGAATTGCCCCCGTCAGAATAAAGCCAAGAGAAGAATTGATTGAGGCCTGAGCCTCGGTTGATAACTCGGGCAATCGATGTATCGACCTGGCTTCCGCTTACAGAGCGCTAGTCAGTCATCCCCAGACCTGCGTTAGCGATCGTTGATTGGTTATTACCCCTATAACTGTCACTTGTTCTGGTGCTGCTACTATCGCTGACGATTGTCTCATGCACGCGTTCCAAGGCTGAGCATGATAAACAAATTGTTCCTGTGCTCAAATATTCTTCTGCTTTACTCAGTCAGACATACACACACGCCGCCAGTTCGACCTTCGTAGACCGACGATGTCCACCGTATGCTCCACAGAAGGGTGGTGCAGGAACGGTGACTTGCACGTGAATTAGTTTTAAATGATAGTAGCCTTGCGCTGCAGCTACCGCATTCTCTTCTCCCCCACCTGAGCCCGGTATCAAGACAGAGTCAAGAAGACTGGAAGCGGGGGAGGGCTCCGGTGGATGGCGCGGCCGGAGCCGCCCCTGGGCGTGCCACCACACCTGGCTGTGATCCCACGGAGTGGGAGTGTCATAAAGGCCACAGTAAGAAGGAGGCAGTGTAGTCTAACTCTCAGTCCGCGAGTCAGCCAAGCAAAACAAAACACACACGGCGCTGACCACGCGGTCCGAGTCAGACGGTGTGGCTACAGACCAGTCTCGTACACCCTCCCCCTCCTCCCGATACCCCAGGTGGTGATCGTACGCCGCCCCGGTCAGCCGCACACCGCGTGTTTGACTTACGGACAGCATTCTCACCCTACCCCGAACCCCTCACCTCCCCCCGGTCCCAGTTCCAACATCCTCAACACGCTGAATCTGTCATGCAGGCGGTGTGGGAATGACCAGTGTGACTAACCCTCACCCCGAGACATATTAACCCTGTGCATAGCTCGGAAGTTCACTCTCCACCTAGTTGTTGAGGTCTGATGATGAATTACCGAAAAGCTATGTTTGCCAATTGACTTTTCAATTGTAACCTAAATATTTTAACAGAAAAAACGGTGCACTTGTACCTGCGCTCTCCTGTAAGAGACCAAAAACTTAGACAAATACACCTACGTTATCCGTAATCACGCGTTCATTTTTGCAAGAAGTGTCTGAAAATCTATTCGTTACAGACCATTCCCAATGTCTGAAGTATGATTACGAAGTCCACGAAATCCAACTAAAAATGAATTCCGAAAGCAAGTTCAACCGCCCGTCAAAAATACTGGCGTAGATAAATAAGAAACTCTTATCATGATCACCATTAAATTATAGTGGCTTGATTCCCACAGTGGGAGAGTAAACGTTAATGGCACGCTAATAAATACCGCTGTATTAAAAGTGGCCTTCCGTTAAATTTCATGGAGAGGAGGGGGTAGGGCATGGGAATAGGTACCTGTAATACGGGGTTCAACCAAACAAAGCTCATTTGGGTGGAAGTAGGCGTTCAAGGAACATGCACGCGCGGAGTTTTAGATTGACGGCCTCATTAACGGCCCCTTACATACACATACCTTCAAGTCGGCGTGTAGACTCTGCACACTGACGGAGTCAACTTCTGATTGGCTGCTAGAGGTAGACTGATCACACGAGACAGACGAAACACGCGGAGAGGCGGGTGAATGCATGCGTGCCAGTACCCGGAACAGGCGTAGTTCAGACTCGGCGAGGGCGTGCTGGAGATTGTCAACACGTACGAGGATTGCATCAACGTCAGCCAGCCTGCTGCCGGCAGCCCCTCCAGCGTTGATGAGCGTCTCGGCAACCGTGGTGAGGGCTGAAATTGCTACAGACTCGCTGGCTGTTGGCGTCCTTGACTTGGCCATCATCTGTAGACGAGCTCGTACTTGCTGAGTTGTCTTCATCCACTCCTACAATAATAACGCGGAATATGCATTAAAAGTAACAGCGAGAACAAAGTGTATCAGTCCACATAGTGCACAACCTAGACGATATCTGGAGTGTGTTGATATGTCAGACTTATAAGTAGGGACGAAGAAAGCTTTTCGATCGCCTGAACTATTTCTTTATTCATTTGAGCTTTACAACTCGCACAGATGAATAAGTAAATGGTCCCGGCGATCGAACAATCTTCTACCCTTTCTCTTGGAATGCGAACATTCGCTCTAATCTGGACTGATCTTCAGGATAAATATCAACTGCCCGGATCGGATGGCAAGGTAGTTTAGAGTGTAGGCTCCTAACTGCCAGCCTCCAAGTTCATAAGAAAAAAACAAAAAAGCTGTGTTGAAAAATATCATGGCACAGTAGGTTGGGCGAGGAACTAAGCTCAAATATAATTACACTCATGGCTCTCAGTCGGTGCTTTGTAACAGCTGATTAGAGCCTTGGTTGTAAACAAGCCGCGCACTTGCTCTCATGGTTCGAATTCCAGCGAGGCTGTTGAATACTTCATGATTGGATCACTTGAAATCACAATAAGCCGCCAAGATGCTGCAAGAAGCTCTTTTAATATACTAAAGAACTTCGTTCCACCATCCCATTCAATTTTTTTTTAAATCAAGCCCTTCATGGAGGTGGTGCGCACCGATCTATCCTGCCTACAGAACGGAAATAATCAGGCAAGGAAGCCTTGTATGGCCGACTAAACAGGACAGGGGGCTAGAAACCGTCCCGCCCACGTAAAACAGGTGGCCTTATGGTAAATTTCAGGAAGGGTAAATATACCCGTGTCTTAAGGCTAACATGAACCGTAACATGAAATCAAACTGTCACCTTGATCTTTACCCAAGCCCTACCCTAATGCTAAACCTTATCATGACCTTAACCCCCCAACATTGACCTCAAACTTAAACCAACCTTTAAACTTAACCCTCATCCTCACCTTAATCAATAAGCTAATTTTCTTGGAATTTGGCGCAAAGCCATATGTATTGTGGGCGGTTCTTTATCGGTGTCCTGTTTAGGCGGCCATACATGGCATCCTTAGCAATAATCATTTCAGTTTTGGTTTGACACTGGAGATCTCGCAGAAGGACGCACACCTATGGGCAACCCCAAATTGTCTATTATCACTAACCGAGACAGGTGATCATTGAATGCCCACTGTTGCCTTATTCGCCGTCAGCAGACAGTGATGCTCCAAACCCCAGCCAGACAAACCGAGGATTTAGACCCCAGGCCAGTTGGTAAATGAGAATTTGAGATAAACAATCCCTCAGCGAATCTGTCTGATTTGGAACTAGGACATCACTGACTAGATAGGTGAATGCTATTGCTATGCAATCTTTAGTATTTTTTATTGCAACCAAGAGGGGGTGAGCATTCTGTTCAAGTGGCTCAACGCTCGAGTTACAAGTTTGGTGAATACCTGAGCTGAGTTAAAATCTCGCGACTACGCGCTCTGCGGTTGGGGTGGGGCTATCTGATGACAGAAGATACACCAGGAGGGGCCATTCCGGTCTGTGTCATTTTTTCTGTTACGTTTTACAATTGGATTTCGCTCCAAACAGATTGCCTGCAGTTACATGGAACAGCCTAACACAACTAGCGACATCGAACTAAAAGGGAAAATCTCTAAGATAGAGTATTAATCAGAAACGACTTCCTTACAGGGTATGGACAAGGTTCTGGAATAAGATGACTAAATGACATAAACTATATCAGAACTTTCGACCCAACTTCTACTGCTGGCAGACCTGAGAGACAACTTTCCAGAATATTGCCCAATTGAGAGAATTCGAACGAACAGCTAAATCGCCCGATTTTATCGGGAGGGTTTATGGGATGGTTAGCAAAAAATAAGAAGTTGTTATCGAAATAAACACACCTTGTGAGTTTTCAGGGTTCGGTCAAGTGTTGTAATTTGATTTGGGAGGGCTTGAGACATCAGTTGTTGTAGTTGATCAGCTAGTCTATCAAGTGTCTTTTGAAGGTGTTGTAAGTCCTCACTAAGCTGTCCATCTGTGGGAGTGCCCTCGTTCCCATCGTTATTTTGCCCAGAGGCGGAGCCGACGATTTGCGAATACCAGGCCTGGAAGAGCTCGGTCTCCTTCCGGAAGCCCTCCACGTCCGCATTGGGTCTCCTCGCCAATCGCATAGCCACCAGATGACGTTGAGCATCGGAGTTGATGGCCTTGAAAGGCAACAACATTCAAGTCCGGTTGGAGAGAAAAAACAAGCAGGGCTTTCAAGCGACACCCAAATTTACAGAAGATTTACCTGCATACGCATACGTTGCTCCGAGGGTGAAAGGGCGGAGAACTCATCGTGTAAGGCGCGCATTGCTACCCTTAGAAGGATACCGTTAACCAGGAGTTCAGTATCCGCCCAAGTCACTAACACGCGTTGGAATTCAGCAACGATGTTCTGTGCGCGCTCTATCGCTTCAGAACAAGGTCGTACAGGAAGAAAGCATATAGCTGGAGCTTCGAAATCCTCCCCAGATGAGGTTCTCAACTATGGTAAAATTAAAAGGGTAAAGATGCATTTGAGAGCGCAATTAGAGCTAGGTCTTAAAATGAGTGTTTCTGATGACTGGTATCTACAACGGAGCCAACACTCTGTTACCAGAAAAGTGAAGTCCGGTTAATATATTCTGAGTGAAAGGAAAGTGTTTAAAGAATGTCTGGTCAAGAATTGCGCCTAAGCGCATCCCCGATCCCTTTTGTCCGGTCTTGCTCCGGCGGACGATGAGAGAAAAGAGACAAAGAGGTCAATGCTGCACAATTTACCCTCACTATAAACACATGCGCGAATTATTCCTCAACCGAGCATCCCTCTGAGGGAGGTGATTATCGTCGAGTTCACCGGCTAAACTACATCGACCAAACAGAGGCCGACTGTCATGTGACACCAAAACGGGGGCCAGCATTCTGGATCCTACCTAAGTCTGGCACAGAGTGGTTGAGAGTGCAGCACGTGGGTGGTATCCAAGAGACGGAACACGAATGTGTAGTAAGCAATTGCGCCCGGTTTCATGTCCAGTTAACGTAACTCAGTATTGCATGGAAAAGGATGAAAAAAGAGCTGGCAAGATCGCAATATACGACCTAACTCAGGGAACAAAGGATACATCAGCATGTAATACGCCGGGTTAGTAGGGTCAGACACTATATATCGCGGGCCGTAGGACGACCGAACTATCGGGTCGAATGGTACCATTCCAGGTGTCGACTATTAGGACACAACGTTAGTTTCAAAAGGCATCAGTTTTACTGTGGTAATGAAAGATCGCGCAGAGCCGGTTTCATTCTTGCTCCCGTCGAGGGGCCGTAAAAAAGTGGGTCAGGGCAGCTAGGAATTATATCACGCGACGTGACGTAAAGCCACCGGATTTCGCAAGCTATACACTTGTCGGGGCAACAAACTAGGGCGTTAGTCAACTAACCTTGAGAGAGAGAGAGAGAGAGAGGGAGAGCTACGCTTTATTTTGAAAGTAAAATTCCAAAAATTTCAGCCTTAAAGGTCCTCCATTCACCGTGAAGAATCATCCTTGAATGCGCCTCTAAATATCGATCAATTTGGACTTCCTTCAAAATTTTGCCAGCGTCTTGCGCTGATGACCTCATTTTTGTTGTTCGAATAAACAAATAGGGTTAAAATTCAGTTTTAAAGGGGTGAACTAGGCCAATCGACGTACATATAAGAGGATTCACATGCGAATGGAGAGCAGAAAAGATGGCGGCTCAATTTCAAAAGCCCGCCTGGCAACTAATGCTAACCGGGACAAAAACAGTGCATGGCGTTGGCAGTAGGTTGGTGCTCTCCTTTTCTTCATTTAGCCCCACCCATAAAACTCCTAATACTACCGGTGTGCAAATAGACTGCCAGTGTGCAAAAAGACCTCGGCGTGTTCATTAAAGAAGACTTAAGCGCAATAACGCAGGAATCCAAAGCTGCAGCGAGGGCAATGCTAACTATGTGCGCGATACGAAGAACTTTCGTTCACTTGAATGCGGAGGTCTTTGGTAAGGTAGATGGAGCGTTTGTGCTGCCACATCTGGAATACGCGGTACAGGCCTGGTGGCCGTGGTTCCTTAAAAGTGTACAACGACGTGTTACAAAGGCTGTTCATGAACCCAAACATTTTACTTACGAGCAGCGCCTGACCGCCATGGATCTCTAGTCCACCCATCATAGCAGAGATTAGTTTATAACAACGTTTGCTAACAACGCTTACTAAGGTCACTTGATCTGGATATCAGCGGAGGAGATTTTTTGAAATGGCACCAAAAACGAATCTCCGAAGACACGATTGTCAACTTAAAAGGGAACTGTGTAACACCAACCAACACTCCTAATTTTTTCTCGCAGAGTCATTCCTCAGCATACCAACGTATGCTGTGTATTCCCCCATTGTAAGTGTGCTCAAGCGATGTCTAGATAATCGCGTGTTACTTGTCAACCCGAACTCTCCGAACCCCATCTACTGGGTTACTGAGATAACTATGTACACACTAATCCCTGGACTTTAATAAATCTTTTTGTTTACATCAACTTTGACTGGAGGAAAATTTCATAGTTGCAGATGCAGTGAATGCATTGTTCGCAGTTATTTCGCAAATGCCACACCTAATTAAAACTTATGTTTCATTATTAGTTTTATGCGTTCTGCATACTGACACGACCTGTAAAATTGCTTACAACTTCGCTACTTTTCATGCGTACCTCTAGCGTTTACATTGAGTTTTTAAGGGCTTCTGTCGTTACTGCAGATATAATTCTTAATAATGAACAAGGTAAAGGTCTTGTTCAAATTTATTCCGGGAAAAGAATGCTTCAATGGTTAGTACTGCATTATTGATAATCCAACTGACGTTTGAGACGTTACCGAATGGAAGTTTATTAACTCGGTCCGACTGTAATCGGTCCTTCTTCAGGAGGCCTTACGCTAAATCTCATCAAGATGAAATCGTGTTACAACCCATGACACCTGGATAACTATCGCTTGCACATTCCTGGAGCGGATTTCGAATGGAAGTTTGAATTTGAATCATCAAATGGTCATTTTCTTCGTTTAATTTCCTCAAGCGAGATGCTAGTTAGTCGTTTCCTTGCAACAATAGCTGTTCCCTTTGAAATGCTCCAAAGTGGGTACTCTGATCAAAAAACTCGTGATCTCACAGTAGCCTCGGGGAAAGGCTAAACTTAAGAAGCTAGAACTTGTCAGGACAAATCGCTGGCTAACAAAAGACTGGTGAAGGATCAGGCTTACAATATTTTGATTAGTTCATAGTCTCCCAATATGCTCGTTGGCCTTTGAAACGATTGATACATCTTAGAGCGGTGTATAGACAAGGTTTTCGTTGTCTCTAACTCACCTAGGCCAATATTAAACACGGTTTTGTGACGAAATCCAGCCTAGTCAACTCTCACCTCTACCAAATCAGCAGTATGCCCGAATTATCCTTACCACAGATAAGTCCACTGTCAAATGCATTACTTGTTTTGGCCAAGTGGAAGACAGCGCAAGTATTATGCCAGTGATTTTATACCAGTACCCGTCTATATAATTCAGGTTCAAGCACATCGTCTGAATTTAGAAGTCATTTTCTCAGAATGAGGTTCATGTTTGCTGAAAGAAATTATCCTAGGTCCATTTAGTACAGAAGACGTTGACTCGAGCCCTTTTCAAGCAGTTGCTATGGTGATGCAAAACAGAAACTTCGAGCATCACTCGACCCGAGTACCAGGACGTTTCGGAGGACATCGCGTTATGCCAAGAATAGATCCACGATTTACCTTCCTCAAACTCAGCAGAAAAAACACACATCACATCGTTTCAACCCTACTCCCCGGTAGGTAAGATACGGAAATAGGAACCCACCTACCCACAGTAAAAAGTGGCCTTATGCTAAATTCCAGGATGGTACATATTCCTGTGTTCCAATGCTAACCTTGAAATTAACCCTAACCCAAAGATCAACATTAATTCTAATCTTACCCATAACTTTAACCCCAAACTTAACACTAAACATAATCTCCGTGGAATTCGGCGCAGCTTCATCCATATTACAGGGTGTTCCTATTCGCGTGTCCTACCGACGGGGGCTTTCTGTTTTGTGTGTGAGTATTCAACACAACACACAAAACTACGTGTACTTTAACTAATGATCTAAAAATTTTGAGGCATACATGTACTCAGAGATGTCCTCCCGATCTGTAAATAGGCAACCAAATCAGCTAGCACGGCAACACTGTATTGAAACTGTAACAATATACGTGTGATAAAGGGGGAAGAGGGTTACTCTTGCGAATTCAACATACAAAAGTTCATTGTGCACATACCCCAAGGGTGGTCTTGCTTTTAAAGCCAGTCATCGTCATTTATCGCCCTTTTCGAAGAACTTTATTCCTATTGGCCAAGCGGCCGATGTGAGCAATGGGCTGTCGTGTAAGTTGGGAGATTGAGCAGTGTTCAGTTCCATGCCGCAGGGTGCGTTGTCATCAGCGTTTCCGAAAGAACACAAGGCGACCAGTTGCTCAGGCACTGACTGCGGACGAGAGCCAGGCATCACGCTGACGACTTCTTCACTCAGGCCAACAAGCCGATCAACGAGGTAGCCATGCTCCCGAATGGCTTCGCCCATCTCCTGCAGAGAAATTAAAGGTTTGACCTTCTTTTATACTACTTGATTACGCGCATAGTTTGATGTTCTTAGAATAAGGAAAAAGAACTAACTGCAATTTCATCCATTAGTTTCTGGATCTGTTCAAGCGAGCTGAATTGGGAGGCGGAATTTCGAACGACTTCCAGTTGCTTCAGCTGACTTTGCAAGAAAATTTCAGCCTCATTGGACTCGGAAAAGAACTGCTGAAAACGCACACTCCGATCAAGTCGGGTTTCAAGACAGTGAGTCAGTTGAAGAAGCCAAGCCCAGTGGCTATCCAACGCCGTTAAGTATGACTAAAATTAAGAAGAGTTAGTGATCGCAAGATGCGTCGGCCAAAATCTAGACGATATCAATTGTAGCTGCAAAAAATTTTCAGAAGCTCAAATTGCGAAAGCCACGAAACTCCCCCTTAGGACGTTTGTCATGTAGTTTGCCAGCTGTAGTTACAACAACTTCCCACTTATGCTATCGTTTGTGCCCAGTAAACGTCCTGCCTGCAGCCAGCCTTTCAGTTTGCACCCTCCTGCGTCTGAAAACTCCAAGCCCACTAATTGCTCAACTGACTGGCCACGGCTCGTGATCTTGCTTTATAATACTTTACCATACAATATCATCCTGCTGCTTGCGTAGGGGGGAGAAGGGCAGGTCATGTATGTGGCACACACAGACGAGGTCCTTAGATAGGTTAGCAGCTGCGTCCATTTCCCGCACCAGTCAACTGACCGGGGTGGACGGTGGCTGGAGCCTGGGAATGAGAATGGAGAATGAGATCGTAGACTGAGCGCATTTTTCTCACTATAAACAACCTGACACAATCGAAGCTATCGCAGTGCGCTAAAAGCGTGGAGTGGAGCTTGTCAGCTCATACCCTGCGTTTGTGTGGAGTGGTCGACTGGTGGAATAGGAAACAGGCTGCAATATCCTCATCTTAATGTGACCCCCACGACAGTCCCATTCCATGTGATCCGGGCCAGGTGTGGTGGCACGCCTAGGGGCGGCTCTGGTCACGCCAGTCAACTACGCCCTCTCCCACCTCCGGGCCTTTTGATATGGTCATAACACCGGACCCAGATGAGGTAGTAGGAGAGAGTGTGGTAGATGCAGCGCAAATCTACTACCGTGATAAGGTACTTTATGCGCAAGTCATCGTTCCTGCGCCACCTTACTGTGGGGCACACGGCGGACCTTGACAAAACCGGCAATCGAACTGTCACCATATAAGGTTATCAAAAATCCTGCATTTTTGCAGTACACATTACTACGACTTTAATTTTACTGAAAGCAACCTCGGGAATCGAATAACTCAAAGTGCATTACCTGTATCAAATCGGAGGCAGGGTGACCCTCTAAATGAAGAGCCGATCCGCTTGCGCTGATCTCCTGAAAGACGGACTCCCGTGACTGAATTTCCAGCAGCAGATTCTAAAGTAGGACTTAACTCATTCAAGGACCAATTATGCTTGGGGCCGTAAAAATTCAGCCAATCAACAGGTAAAATCGGGGGGAATTATACAATCAAGGTCGTGTTTTAGGGGGAGGGACGATGGTGCACGGACGCAAACGGACAGAGGGGAGTTAAGCGACAAATATGTGGTCAAAACATTTTAGGGGGAGAGACAGGTAGACGAATGTGTACGAAATTAATTTTTGTGCTGTATAACACTAACGGGTGGACAAAAACGTCACTCACCTGAATGACCTTAAAGTTAGACTGGCGGCAAACAATGAAGGGTAGTAATACCAGGAATTATTTAAGGGAGTTAGGCACACTAACTTCATGAAAGTTAAAAAGACGACTGGACGCAGGAAAGGAACTTGACGCGACAGTCTGACGAGTAAAAGTTAGTGTACGAACCTAAATCAGGGCTTAGGCGATTGGCGAACGACCGATGGGAGGTAATGGGGAGGAGACGTGAACGCATGCGAGAAAGACATGGGGTAGGCGCTGGAATCAAACATTGGATCCACTTACCTGAAAGTACGCGTAAATCTCGGCTGACTGCAACTGATGGGCGGGTGTCCAGTCTCGAAAAATTTCAACCGATTCTTTTTCCTCCAGCCAGGCCAACAAGTTACTCGCTCTCTCCACAAAACTCAGGAGGGAGTTGGCCAAGCGCAGGCGGCGGTTAGAGGTTCCCTGGGGTACGTGGAAAAGAAAGTCAGTTAAATTAGGATGACAGTATTTTAAAGGAAAGTGCGATAAGGATGACTTATATGGCCCCCTAAACAGGACATGAGAAGAGGAACCGCTCGCAATACAGGTGTCTTTGCGCCAAATTTAAGGGCAAAACGGGTTAGGTTGATGACCACGGGTATGATTGAGGTTAGGTTTATGGCGAGATGTAAGTCAAACGCCAAGGAAAGATAGAGGTAAGTTTAAGTTTATGGTTAGGGTTGGATTAGGGCTGAGAGAACGACTACGGTTTAGGTTTATGCTGGGGCTAATTTTAGGGTTAGGCAACGGGAATATACACTCTTCCTCGAGCTATACGCAGGGCCACTTTGATCACTTGGGCGGGGCGTGCTTATTCCCGAGTCCTGTTTAGGGGCAACAACGAACGCTTGCCAAAATACCGCTTAACCTCTAGAAGCAAAGCAGAAAATCGAAGAAGGAGATCCTGCTCTAAAGGGTGTTTCACGTGTCGAAAATCCACTAAATTCTTTCGTAACTTTTTCAGAAACAGCTCAACTTCACTGAATGCGGCATCGGTGATTCTTCTTCGGTCACAAAGCTAAATGGCCACAACGGGGTTATTAATAGAATGAAATCAGATTGCCAGGGGCCCTGCTCTTCGCTTAATTGTGGTGGTCTACTCAGACTGTCAACAGCGACCGAAACCCCTTGCTGATTGACACCTCGCGCCTCGTGTGGCTCCGCTTTCGACGTGCCGACACCGTAGAACCGATCGATATTTTTGCCTTCAGTCACTAGTCGCAGCCAGACAAAACTCGGACAAACGCACCTTGCGTCGTGGCTAACTGCATCACCTACAGGCATTCAGCTAGGTTACACCATTGCCGCAGCCGCCTTTCTCCCTGACTTCCGCTGGGGTAATCCTGTTCTTCTTATAAAATATCCCACCTCAACCATACTTATTTCCGAGTTTCAATAAAGTCGGGCGATATCAAAAGTCAATGCTCTACCAGGAGTGCAGCACCTCTTGGCGCCTTCTTTCGGCTCTTTCGTCGGCCTCCTAGCGCGCTCAGATGATTGACCGGCTGATGGGGATGCACGGCTTTGCCGAGCACACAATCGTCCCTGTTCCAACTTCCACAGCTTCTCGCTAGTCATCCCGCACTCTGATTCAAATGCTCGACAGCGAGGTCTGTCAAAAAAGTAGCTCCCCTAAACCCAGAGCCGATCTAGTTTGGCTAAAGGTATGCCCAGCCTATTTCTTCATATTGTTCCAACGCAGCAATCATTTGGTGGAATCATACCGCTATTGATACAGAAGCAGCCGACCGTTGGTGCGCAATCCCGGCCTCTTTAGGCCTTCAACATCTCCCCAACCTCTTTCCTCTATTCACACATTGACCTGTGGCCGCGATCGCAACCGTTTACTCAAGTCTTCCGGGTCGCCTCACGCTCCCTGCCAAAAAGCCTCTGAGACTGCGCGAGACTTGGAATTAGTCTCGCAAGAGTTCGAAACCAATAGGTGCTGCATGTTTGCTGATTGGCTGCAGGTGACACAGGCACCTATAGGCATTGAGGATTACGAATTTCAACGACGGATACTGACTAACACTTGCCAGGAGAGACTACTTGCGGAGCCTCTTATACGCTCATTCTATCAGTAAAAGGTGGTCCAACCTAATCTGTTTTCCCTATCTTCTCATTTGGGAACCTCCGTCTGGTCCATAATTCGGATGTCGTGTCCGCAGCTCATCCTACTCCTAGAGGTCTCCGGGATATTAGGGCCGACACCACCCTTTTGGCAAAATTTGCTCCAGACGCACCTACATTAGGTGTCCTAACTCATGAAAACTGAGGGATTTCATGAGTTACGGCCCGTTTCGCGAAATCAGCGCACACTGCGTCCACCCAAATTTTATATAAATAAAGAACCGATCGTTAGGAAATATATGGCTTTTTGTGGTTTACAAATAAACATTACATTGTCTAGAAATTCTAATTTTTTTCGAATAGGTACGGATTACGAAAATGTGAAAAATCGACCTAGTTGAGTAAACTGATGTTGTAAATGTATAGGAAGCCTGCCCATGCAATTAAACGAGTGAATTAAGCAGAAAAAGCCGAATTACTTTTGAAAATAATCTTTTTCAGAGTTTTGCACATACATATTCCTCTAGATTAAGCGCAACGTAAAGTATGGCCATCATCAAGCAGCCTAACATGAAAGTGTATATTCCAAAACCGTTTCAAAAAATGGGTAGTTTTTCTTCCGCTTGTAAATTTTCTTGGATACGTTTGACCAAGGCAAGCAGATTTTCGCTTCATTGCAGCGATAGGGACGTCACAGGAATATAATATTTCATAAGCTTACATGTTAACATGTCGGTCGATGACTAATAAAGTTAAATAGAATCGTCAGGTGCAATCGTAAACGTACCATTTGGTGTATATAAACAAGACTATTCTATTGTTAAATTTCTCTATAAATATTTTGGATTTTCTATTACGATGAGTTGCAGATAGTCTTTGAAAATGAGGTGAATTCTTTACGATTTTCAGTGTCTTATGCCAATAAATGTACATTCCGTTCGATGTGTTTGGTAAAACCCTCAAAATAACATATTTCTTAATAGCATTTACCGAAGCAGCGACTTTGTGGGCATTCTTTCCAATGCAGACGGCCGTCTGGATCATATTTATAGACTCAGACAGACAAGAAAACTCGCTGCCACGAAAAATGAACGTCCACAACAAAAGCTGGGAAAATAAATGCTTATAATTATTTTAAAATTTCCTATAATAAGTTACCTTTTTAAAAAGTGCTTTAATAAGATGTTTCGCTGCCGACTTCCTGCGTAATTAACGTTTTTTCAAAGGTAATTCAAGAAGTAAACTGGGACCTTTTGACCTAATTTTCGGATTCACTGAAAATAAGGGATACAATTTCTGTCGAAAATTAAAGAACTCTCTTTTCTCTTTCTATTGGAGCGTTTTTCGATCTCTTTGCTTACTTTGCAGTCTAATTCTAAGCTTTCAAACACACAAGAGAGTGGCCGAATATATACTAAGAGTTTGAGATAAAATGTGAATTTTATGTCCCTTCCGTTTCAAGTTTCCTTATTCATTTATAGTCAACTGCAGACTGAAATTGTCTTGTCAGGATTCGCGTACGCCGTGACTGCGAAAGTCACGGTGTATCATCGTGTCTGGTATATATGCGCGTTTAAGGTCCTAACTATCCGTGTGGTAAAACAAAGTACATTCACAACAGTTTATTACAGCGTTTTTTGGTACAAAACGTCAAAACTTTGCAAAACTTGATTTTTTAAACTAAATATGTCATCGTTTTTCCGAAAACAATGTAAGCACTCAAACTATCATTCACCTGATTTTCGTGAAAACAAAGCGAAATTTTACGTTCTCCGAAGGGATATATTCCAATTTTTTCCGGGCTTATATTAATGTTCATTCATAGTACTGCGCAGAAACGCAAAATTTTGACTTGTAGATTGTACTAACGTAGGCAAATTCCTGGATAGCAAGAAACGTCAGATTTTGCCCCATTTAGCCCCGTTTTTCCATGAATAAACTGATCTGAAGTGATCTCTTTATTATTAAACAGCTTTTTGTTCATCAATTTAATACAACAAACAGAACTAACACCTTAAAATGCCTGCCTGCTACTACCTCAAATTCTGATATAGACATTTCATGAGTTAGGCAATCTACTGTATTTCCCTCGTGGTCGACCTCTCCAATTTTTGCAGTCCATGCAGTTCTCCATTAGGATATTACAGGTAATCCGTAACCCTAGTTTTCTTCTCCAGAACGGTATCACCCATGAAATCGCTCTGCAATATATTTTAACGGGATCCTCTGGTCGTCTGATTAGCTGTGAGGCACTCCCGGAACTTGCTCGAAGGCAGGGACTTCACCACATGCACGGACCACAAGTCTCTCTCATCCGTTCTCAAGTTTCAATGAGACTGGCTAGACCTCTGTGAGATTCGCCGACCAGGCTTCATCTCCCAGTTCACTTCTGATATCGTACATATCGATGGATCACTAAATAAGGTGGCTGACGCGTTGTCCGGTTCCTACATCAACCATATGAAACACTGTGATCCAATAAAATTCCAAACACAGTGTATAGAAAAACAATTTGAAGACTAGGGATCTTGATTGTGATTTGGTTGGGTCTTGAAGACAATATTACCTTTAAAGCATCGTATTGCCTGTCCAAATCGTCCAAAAGAGCAGTGAAAAACCTTTTCGTCTTCTGAAGAAATCTTTGCCTAAAAAGTGAATTCAGTGGATACGAGAGAAGGTACATACCATTCGACACGGTAAGGGTATTAATTTTCAAGGTTTTAAAAAAGAAAATATGAAGAGAATTCAGGAGAAAGGAGATTCAGAGGCCCACTGACTGCCGAGTATGACAAAATTCCTTCCATCGACATTTTAAACCGAAAATACTGCGAGGGTATTCATAAAAGAATTGAATATATTGACCCAGATTATAAGGATAATGTCTTGACAGTTGTGTTAAAGCGGATACAAATGGTTTTACGTTGGCTTCTCAGGAGTGGGGGACAATCGTTAGAAGTAAATTATTTCACTGACAGACTAAGAAAATGTTCCCATACGAGTTTGCTAACATTTGCGAAACCCATGGTGAAACGAATGTGTCGATGATTTTATCGCCTTGCCTTACTCTCGGGGAAATCTAGTCATGTGAATACTGGAAGAAGGAAAATTGTCTTGCCATCTGAGTTCATATCTCAAAAATCCCAGATTTTAATCGGATAGTTCACACATCAGGAGGGGAGGGACCGTGAATCAGGCAGCAGCGCACGTGAACTAGGAATGACCGTTTTTGATGGTATATATCAGAAGCTTATGATGATGTGTACTTTGTACTGATTAGAAAAAAATTATTAAAACAGATTGTAGGGAACGAGGAAGGTCACACGCAGTCACTAAGCCTGGTACGATAGCTCATTCCGCAAATCATCACAAAGAGATCATCGATTAATTCGCCAAGACGGAAGGAGAACCACAGTTACTCAGCAACCAGAGCGTTAAACGCGAATATGGGAGTCGCGAAACCGGAGACGCGATCACTGGACCAAGAGCTTTATTAACCCAACGTTTCGGATTCTCCGTCGAATCCATCTTAGGAGACAGAGTCAGATGGGGGGATTGGATTGTCCAGGTTTTGCCGTATTTATAGGATGTAGTGGCTAGGCCACTACATGCTTGTCACAATCGGCAGCTCCTGAATGCATCGCAGATAGTTGCACATGGTGTCGGATCGGCCAGATCTTGCAGTATGCAGGTACCACGCAATTGCTGTGCTCCCGCGTGCCCGTCACAATTATCGGCTCCCACGCTTATCGCACTTGGTTGCATGCGGTGCGAGGATGGTCCGCAGTTGAGTTGCCGACGTCCGGATTTCATCATCCATGTGAGCTCTTGGGAAATTTGGCTCCGCATTGATTCGATCTTGCCCTTGCACAAACGTTCCTTGTCCGCTGCGGGTTTCTCTTTCCCATATTTTATCTTACTAAAATAGTGTTGGTCAATAAGCGACTGACTATCAGAGGCAACCACACGCCGAAGCCTTCTTGGTACATGTAATTTATATATATATATATATATATATATATATATATATATACATCAATTGATGCGGCACGTACATAGGAAAAATTTGCGAATATATAGAGGGCCGACTGAACGGGAGTTAAAAGAGAAGTTGAGGTTAACGGAACAATCTTCCACCATGGAATTGTCTGAGTAGACCAACCACCACCCCAGTAAATAGCAGACTAAGTGTTGCACACAACCTGTCCTCGTTCAGAACCTTCCTGAAAATGGCAAAGCCTAACAACCTTCGTCTTGCAAAAGACCGGGTCTGAAGTATAGGCTATGAAATGGTAATCCTGCAGTCAGGTATAAACATCCGTACCACGTCGAAGTGCACCTAGTATTGAAAAATACCGCTGACTTAAATGAACCATCCGGTCGGCCATCCACCTGTTGTCCTCTCTGTCTTCAACTGTGCTATTTGTTTGATCTTTCACCTGAATAATGTCTGAATTTTTATTTTCCAGAATAACAGAGACTGGTTCGCAAATTCATGAATGACTCAGATGGTAACCCCTGGTGTCATTTCTTTAAATAGACCAAATCATCGGGTAGTAGTGATGGCGTAGGGAAACCTAAACAGGGACATCGACAGCGTCTAGAAGAAGCAGTACACATTATGTCAAGAGTGAGAATGCCAGTGGGTTTTCATTGGTTGAGGATGCCAGCAACGCCAGCGGTTCCCATCTCCTTTCTTATTATGGACTACTGCAATAATTTCTGAATATCCCTCCGACAAAAAATCATAGCAAAACAATTCAGGGAAAACGGAGTATTTATGCTGGAGAGAGAGAGAGAGGAAGAGAGAGGAGAGAGAGAGAGTTATATACAGAACATTACCTTCATGTTATGACACTGATCTATTTCCGTGCGAAATGACTCAATGTGGCGGTGGAGGAGCTCGTAACGGCGCGTCGCTTCGGTCACAGCTACAGGAGAGAAAAATTACGCCAACGCTTAGGTTGATAACAGTGGGGTTCGGGTGAGTTAAACAATGCTCTGCTCGATGATTGGGGGATCAGGCTCAGGAAATGCATATCTTTACTCGCCGGCCACTTGTTCAACGTCATGCATATCTAGAATTTTCGCTGCGTCATTGCGCAACTTACCTGACCGGATTCGTCCTCACCTGACAGACAAAATGTCTTGCATAAATACATTTATTACTGTTGGAACCTGTGGTGTGCAATAAGGCGACACGATATGGGCATGTAAAATCAATTTCTGCCACATAACCTGTCAAACTGTAATCTCTCGCAATTTCTAAATCCCCTTCCGTGGTCACTTTCTAGGATGTCATGACGTTAACACAAAAAAGTCGAAAAGTAGCAAGGTCTGATATGCGGACTCATTGTTCCCAGCCTAACCTGTCTCGCAGCACTGTCTAACAGCACAGGGGATGGGTCATCTTCATGAAGAATATAAGTTGCATTTAAGCATAATTTTTTCATCCACCAGCCAGAGCAGCTTACTCTTCCAATTGTTTCCAAAAGGTGAATTCTTGATCGCGGTTTCCTGCTCTTTGACCCAGTTAAGACATTGCTGGACGCTTACGAAATTTTTGTTACCCTCAACGAGCTGCTTGATGGTGGTTCGGAGAGTCTCCCTACCCGAAAGAGGATGCCGTTGTTGAGAACATGCTTTCTGAAAGACTGCTACCCAGAGGTACTGCTGTCTTTTTCTGGGTCACTGGGGCCAGTGCCGCCACCTGACGTCGATAGCGACGTTGGAGTTCCAGGAACTGTTGGTGTACGGTGCACACTCTAGGATGCGGAGAATCCAACAGAATGATTTAGCATATATCAGTTGCGATAAAGCATATTACAAGACAGATGTAAGCATTGACACTTACCGACGGTATACTTGCTCCGTTCTCACGTATCGCCCGCTACGGAGGAATTGAACCTCCCCAAAGAGTCTGTTGACACCCACTTCGATGGCCTCAAGCTGTGAAGCCCACCGCTGCAATTCACCATCAACGTCCAACATATGTGTCGATGGTAAATTCACGTTTAACTGAAAAGGAAGGTATAGAGGCATGAGGACTACGACGTACTAAATCGGACGGAATATGGGGAAGCATGGTATAGCGCTTATTTTTTTACCTCCTGCATGCGCTTCTCAAGGAGCGGTCTCCTGTGCTTGAAGTTGAGCACATTCACGATCAACGTTGTCACCGGCCCGCTGTAGCCGTTCAAGACGATTGGTTTCGGCGGTTGCCGCCAACTCCCGTTTCTGAAGAGCCAATTCGTATTCCTTCCACAACCGGTGGACATTTTCAATTTTCATAAATGGGTCAATCGTTATGAAGCCCTTGTCAATCGCAGTCTGAAAGGAAGGAAAAAATTATAAAGCCGTTTTGTGCCCAGTAAAAAAGAATTAGGCCTCCTTCAGGCCACTGGTGAAAAAATCGATATGACGCCATCTCATTTGGTAGCTAACAAGACAGTTACCAATACACATTCGAAGAACTCAGCAACGACGAGAAAGGGCTTGAACAATAAAAGAAACAGGTCTGCTCTATGCGAGAGTTCAAGGAAGGTAATGCACTGACATAACGAAATTCTTGGTGTGGATGAAGGTTCAGATTTGCACATTTATCCCATTTTCAAGTCCACACGAACAGCTGGCTGCCGCTTAATAAAGCGATCCGGGTAACATCGTTCATCGAAAACGGTGGGAGTCACGGTGACAGTCAGCGCTCTTCATCTGTTTTCGCCGTGCCATGCGATGGATATGAAATAGAAATGACTATGAGAGTCTTGCTCAGACCTCGTGGTGGTCAGGCAGGGCTTGGCAGTTCGATGAGAAGGCAACGTGTCCGTTTGGAAATTCCAAAAACAGGCCATCTGTAAAAGACTGCCGAAGGGTGACATACATGACTTAGGATGATAATATGCTCTAGACGATCAGGGTTAGGGTTCGAGTATGTCACTCCTGATAGGGTTTGCACTTCACAAAGGCCAGCCTGATATCGCAAGTGACGGAATGCATCTGGGGAAGTAAGCACTTATATAGCTCACGTAATGACAACCATTTAACAGTTTTTCTACAGAAGACCTGCATTTGATTGCTAGATCAGCAAACTAACGCGTTAGATGTTACGTCAAAACATGGCTGCGGTAGTGATGACAATTTGATACCTTTCCATCATTACACCCTCCCCACTGAACAAAGACGCAGAGCACGATTTAAGGTCTTGATCAAGCCTGCCCGGTAAGATCGCTGTATGTCCCCTGACCTGCTAGTAGCGTAGAGAAGAGACCTGTTCGATCGCCGGAACCAGTTTTTTTTATTCACACGAGCTTCCAAACTCGTACGGGAAACCACCGTGAGAGATAAAAGCGATAAAAAACTAGTAACAGTTATGGGGATAAGGGCTAATTAAACATCAATAACGTCAGTACGGAAGTGACTGCGCAGGGCTCGGTGTACCGGCGACGAATCTAAATATCGCTGGACTGAGTTCTCATCGGAGGCCCATGCGCCAATCAATTCACGACTTGTATTGCTTCTGGCGTGCCCGCGTGAGTGGGTCCTACCCCCCTTTTAATGTTTGCCTATTTTGCTGTCACCCTTAGCTCTGGCTATAAACTACTTCACGAGTTCGAAAGTTCAGATGAATAAAGACATGGTTCCGGCGTCGCACAGCCTTCATCTTCCATACTTATACATATGTACGCAATGTGTACATTCGCCTAAACATGCAGTAACGTTCGAAAGACCAAAAAAGTTTCATTTGAGTGCAAGTTATACTTTTCGTACATATTGAAATAGACTCGAGGGCTATGGCACAGTATCCAAACCAAGGATTTCCTTCGCGGTTTCAAACGATAAATTAAAGACAAACCAAAACCTGTGCCACACACATCCATCCAGATGGGATGTGTTACTTAAGAAAGCTACGCCAGGTCAATGCCGTCAAGCTTACTTAGGCTCGCATGAGATACCAAAGGGAAGAACGCATAATGTAAACCTACAAACCTGGAGGTCGGCGTAAAGGCGAACGAGTTGTTGACGTTGTCGTTCTTTAATGGGTAATTCCTCACGTCGATGACGTTTCAGTTCTGTCAACACAAGCTGTTGCATACCTTCCAGATCGGCGGGAAAGTGACGATTGGCTAGTCTATCACAAGTTGCACGTAACCACTGTATGAGTTCTGCAGCCAGAGTACGATACTCCTTCCAGACAGTATGCAATTCTTCGCCGAGTGCCCGGTCCCCGTTCAAGGCAGGTAGGAAGAGTTTGCTGCCCAAGTCCGCGATATCAGCGGCGGAAGTTGGCAGGGGAGGAATGGGATACTTCTTGCGCTCTCCAGTCACGAGGTCCCGCGGCCCCAAGGCCAGGGTATCGTAGATTGAGGATAGATAGACGATCACTGAACGTTCATCCACCGCCCCTTCCCGTAGCATATCTACAACGATTTAAATTGTTTTGACAAGCTTATACGTTTACTCGATGTTTATAAGTAGCCATTTTAATTACTAAGGAACTGCAACAGCACAGCACCTAGATTGTCTGAAATTCGAGGCACCTGATAACTTTCTGATTTATTTTATCCCTGCAAGTCATTCAGTCTCGCAAAAAATTTAATAAATCAAATAAATACGCCCACAAAAACTAAAGACCGGCAACCAAAAACGGAAAGTAGCTTAGACTATGCAGCTTCTCACCGTCTGAACAAATGAAGATAAACCTCAACAAAACACAGATTGCTGCGCAAAAATCAATCGGAAAACTAACGACTCTAAAATAAACGCACCTTCAGAATAGATCAGCCGGGTGATGCCATACTTTTCTTCAGCAATAGTGAAAGCAAATTCAAGGGCCTCCTGCGGCGGTAGTCGGGCAGCCGACGAGTAGTCAAAAAACGTGGGTCTATAGGAGAAAAGAAGAGGGCACGAGGGTTGACTTCCAAAGAAACAGCCAGGGTGCGCGTAACTGTAACTAAAGCAGTAGAATAAGGAAAAGTTTCACATTACATCAGCAAAAACGGTTTCAAAGCCCAATTATTTGTGGCAGGCAATTGAGACGGACAAAGAAACGAGTGCATATGCCTCTGCCATGACTGCGGATACTTAACTCAACATGTTTACCGTAAGAACTACTCGTGTTCACCTTTCTCAAAACGACAAGACTTTATGTTATTAAAACACGAAAAAAATTCAAATGCCCCCAAAAAGACCGACACCGACCCGGGAGGCCGATCCCCTTGCCCTTCGTCCTTGAGATTGATTTTCCTCTCCTTTAAATTCTACGGCTTCCACCTAGCTTACTTTAGAGTCGGTAATTGGGTTGTAATTATGGCCTAGCTTTTTCGTTTGCTTTGCCCAGATTTTGTGCTTCCTCGTTCTGCCCTTCTCATAAATTTTTTTTACCACGGTTCCCATAAGACAGTTGTCCTTGTTTGCAATGTTCTCAGTGGGTCCAGCTACCGTGCTTCCACCGTCTATCTATTCAAGTTGCCTCTTTTTAAGACCATACCCATTCACTCGATTCGGTGGACTTACACAAGATTATGCGAGAGGTGGATGAGCGCAAGCAGGTTTCGAACCACCGCCTTCTCAGAACTAGACGTCAAGTGCATTATACAAATGCGTCTGAAAGTAGGCGGAAAGAGCGGCAGCGCATGCCCCAAGGCACCCAAAAAGGACCGCTGAATTGTTTTGCATCTTCTTTTATTGTCTCATGAACTCATCACTGCCGGGAGGGCGGGAAAGGGGGTCGGCATAAACTACTAGCACAAAAGCCAGTTCGAAAACGTATTAACAAATATTTACGGAGCTTTTCTAGTCTCTGCAGTTAGTCTTCGCTCATAGGAAGCAAGTTAAGGTCTCTTGCGGGCATGACGGGGATTAATTACGTAAATCTCTCAAAGTTACTCATGACAGTTCTGTGCAAAAACACATGTCACACATCTGAAAGCCAACACAGTAGGCTAGTGTTAGGTCTGTTTCATTTTCTGTGTCAGCAGTGGCTTACTGATAGACTTTATGCTAGAATACACCTGTCCGCTTCTACTGAACACATTCTGGCAAGGGTTATTCGAACCGCCAAAACATAGACCCAAAAAGCGACCAAGATCGTCTGAGGTGCATAAATTTATGGACTTTACATATGGTTGAATTTGCATTCGCGCTCCTCGCACTGCATGCTCTACATGCTCTTAGAATTTACCATACAAAAAAGCCGAGGGACTGTATTTTAGTATTGAGTACGTTAACATGCGAATAAAATTTTTGACGAAGTTAGTCAAGAAGCGTGACCTATTGCGGAATGCATATGGAAAGCTTTTCTTTTTGTAAGAACCGAGTAAATGTATCCAGCGGTTAAAAAATCCTCTTTGTCGTAAGTAAATGACAAAACAATGATATTTCTGCCTCAAATAAGAAGAATATCTTACAATTATATACTAATTTTGGAAACCAAATTAACGATGAACAAACAAGAATCCTTTCAGAATGCAGATTTTTGTTGCGTTCTAACCTTGTGGAAGTGGCCACACGTCTTTAGCGGCACCAAAACACAAATGCTCCCAGAATTTTCAGTAGGCTTAAAAATGTTTTTTCTCCGCCTACTGAAAGAGAGTCAGATTGATTGACGAGCAAAGGAGAGATACCCGGATGCTAACTTGTACTTGTACTTGTAAGAACCGAGTAAATGTATCCAGCGGTAAAAAATCCTCTTTGTCGTAAGTAAATGACAAAACAATGATATTTCTGCCTCAAATAAGAAGAATATCTTACAATTATATACTAATTTTGGAAACCAAATTAACGATGAACAAACGAGAATCCTTTCAGAATGCAGATTTTTGTTGCGTTCTAACCTTGTGGAAGTGGCCACACGTCTTTAGCGGCACCAGAACACAAATGCTCCCAGAATTTTCGGTAGGCTTAAAAATGTTTTTTCTCTGCCTACTGAAAGAGATTCAGATTGATTGACGAGCAAAGGAGAGATACACAGGGATCAAATCACGGATGCTTACTTGTACCGATGAAGTATAGCCAAGAAGGCTCTACCGTCCCGCCAGGAGTTGGCAAAGTTCTTGATTTCGACACCGGGGTAGCCGTCCGTGACGGCACGGCACCAGGCCAGCAGGTTGCGCTCGGAGGTCTCGTCGAGCCACAGACTCCGTGTTGAACCGGTGACCTTGGTGGGCAGAGAGATGGTCTCCTCGAGAGAGTTATCTATTGCGATGTTGACGCCAGAAGGAAGATGAAATAGTCCCGAAAGCTGTGTCAAACAGATGAGGGCAGGAGTGGGATTACTCGAGCAAAAGCATTACCTTATATCAACATTGGACGCTATTATTTGTCAAGGTCTCCTACTACGCAATTAGAGCGAGGCTTGAGAGAAATCGGAGCACAGATTAGAGGTCGTTTTTTTTAACCAGAGTAATTAATTTTGAGGGTTTTACATGAAAATATCGACTGCTGGTTCAAAACTCACGAAATACCAAATGCAAGCTCTTCTCAATTTCGATTGATATGCACTTTGCCATTGAAACGGATGATAAAACCTAAATATATTTTCTTGATAACCTAGTAAGAAGGTAAACAGGCGAGAGACAGCAGACATACGTGTTCTGGAGGACAACAACCATCAAACAGATTCTTTGCATCAACGATAACCACCCAGACACACATAAATGAAGTTGGGTGAAAACTCTGTATGCCACAGTTCAAATGCGAGGATAATATATATCCTAGAAGCTTCAGCAGCTGGGATCTGCAAATCAAAGCAAGAATACCGAACGGGCGACCAACACCTAACTTTTGAAATTCCCTGCGAAAACGCAGGAACGCGCCTGAAGCAAGCGAACACATAGTGGCTGACCTGGGCGTCGGTTACGCCTATTGACCCGATGCCAAAATTTGGCGCCGACTTAGGCGGAGCGAAGACTAATTAAAGCAGGGTGAGTGGTCAGCCTTAATTTATCGCCTTTAATGTGGGGATTCTTCTGAAAGTCCCTTGCGATAAACACACAGTATATCAGCAATGCAAATACAGAAGACCAGGGCGACAGTGAGCCGCTATGATAACTTTCACGAGTCTCTTGTTATTCAATGAAGGCTATCGACATTTTCAAACTTCACCGAGACGTGAACTATTGTCAGGAGCTGCGGGAGTCCAGTCACTATGTTAGCAGACCGGTTAAGGGATGGAAGCAACTGCTGTCATCCTGTCAGGCCTTGTGTAGGTAAATCCAAAGAAGATAATCCTACATGTTGGGGGGTGGAACTCACACCGATTTGCTCACGACATTAATTTGTGAATCACATCCAGTTGCTTCTCATAAACTTGGCTCCAACCGCTCTGTAGGTTAGTTCTTGACTTCAGGTATTAGGTAAGCGTACTTAACTTCTACAGGCCCGCGGGACGCCCACGCAGACAGGCGCCCAGTCCTCAAACCAGCCTTGTAAATGTCACCCTGTTACGACGGCGCTCATAAGGGTACCCATGCAGGCTAGCTCGAACGTCCTATTAGGTTGACTGCGCATGAACAACCCTGTCTAAAGGGACAATTGCTTTCACAGTGTTCACTACCTGATAAGCGCACATCAGATCCCTCTCCTTAAGACGATTACATGCACACTTGAACTGAACAAAATAGTGAGATATTTTATAGCTCATTTACAGCCCCCGGCTGATTAATTACAACTTTCAGACCAGCAAGAGTAAGAAACGAATCCCAACCTTTTAGCTTCCGGAGTCAAAAGTTTTACGATTGAGGCACGGGCACGCGATTTGACGCATTCGGTGGCACATGGTATATCCGAAGAGTGTATGGGGTTTCTTGAGCATAATTAGTAGACTGTACCTATGATGGTAGAACACATACTCCGTATACAACTGCTCACAGCACCAGGCTAAGTCACACAAAGAAACAGACACCGTTAAATTCAATGTACTTAAAAGGCCGAAATTGGACCAAGGAAATATTCCTTTAAAAATCGTTTGAGATCTGCAGTATACTGAAGGGGGAAAGAGGCTAACAGAGACGTACAACTTGCAGCCAAAAAAAAAACAAGAATTGGAGTGAAGTTTCTAACGGTACAATGCATTTAACGGTTTAGGAGCCAACTTATCTAGAACGTCTCGTCAGTTTCAGCATAGTTGGTGAAAGGGAAGTTTTCTATTTGATCGATAGCAGCCACTCAAAAAGACGTGCTTATTTCTTCTTTAAAGCTCATTGTTGTTCTCCAGTGGTTTTTCAATAACAGCGGGTGTTATTCACTGTCATCTACAGGCGCAGATGCAAGCATTATAATTATAAAGGGCGAATAAGAATGTCTTAGTGTTCGTATGTTTCTGATCGGCAACTTGCTTCGTAATATGCGGTTCCTTGCATGGTCATTTGAACTGTCTTTTCGATGGGTATGCGCTGCGCAAAGTTGACCTCTTGCCGTTTGGGCTTCCCCGTGTGAGCTAAGAATCGACAGCCAACTCTCAGTACAATCCTATATGCATATTCTATCATAAGCTACGTACCACGTGGCTATACGTTTAGACCAGAAGACAGACTAGAAACAATTATCGGAGAAATGTAAAAATGCAGGCCTTAACAAATATTCGGGAGTATGTTACCGACTCAGGTGAATAAAGAAAGGTTAAATTTAATTTCAGTAAATTCAGTATCCAATATTATTTACAGCGGAGGGGGGGGGGACGGAAGTTATTTCACCCTCAGCGCCTCTAAAAACATGCATCAGGAGCCTACTTTTATAAAAGATCTTAGGTTTGCATGGTCAATGACCGATCTCATGAAATTTTAACAGAATTTCTGAAGTGCGTTGACAATTAGGAAATATTACTCAAATGGGGTTTTTATATCGATCATTGTGCGATGTAACCCTACACTATTTCAGAGAGGCCAGAACGCTGGCATTAGAATTCACGCCTTTCCCACCCTCTGCAAAACCAACATGGTAAATATGACTAATTAGATAGTATGCGTTTTTTCGATCGATTTTCTCTGCCCTTATAAATTCAAATGTGTTTTAAGAGAAGTATGATCACAAATACTTCCCTATAGTCATGTTATAGCCAATAATCTATTATTCGTATTTTAACACTGGAGAAAGGGTTATATTTGGCTTTTCAAAAAGTTTCTAAGTATGATATGTTTTCAATACCGTACAATATCCATCCAAAAAGCATCATATCCGTCCGTTTCATAATCTTCCTCATACAGTACATTAGATAGCTCACATCGATTTCAAATTTTTATGAACACTAAGCAGTATCCCTTATTTAGAAATGTATTATTTTCCTTACATGGAAAGCATACAACCTGCCGACAAACCATCCTCAACGCAAATGCAACCGCAGATCGGGCACAGAAATATTCGGGAAATGAAAAAATTTTAAAAAACCTAAATATGTCCTTCATTTGTGCATAAAATTCGAAGAAGACACAAGTTGCTCCAAATGAATGCAAGAAAGAATATTTTTCCTTATGTTTTCTAGTAAATATATTTGAATTTATAAGGGCATCGAAAATCAATACAAAAATCTATACTAATTAGGCAGTGAAGTTGTATCGAGTGCGGTTTTCGCAGACGACCTAAAAAGGCGTGTATGCAAAATCCAGTATCCTATTGTGTCCAAAATGTCTTGGCTGCATGCTGATTAATATTATAACGTCACTTAAGCAATAATTTATACTCGAAAATTAAATTCAGAATTTTAGTTAAGGTTTAATGAGATCGATCACTGACAAAGGGAATCATACCATTGCCCGCAAACATCAACACCAGAGAGAATTTTGTTTGATGGCATTCCTTGTAGAATCCAAATTGAGTGGCTGATGGTTTGAGGTAAATTATGAGTTTTGGGGTACGAGTGACGGCACAGAAATGCGCTGGCAGGATAATGGACGTTAATTCCCTTCCTCGCACCCAGCTACGATTTGGACAATGCCCATTCTAAATACCATAGACGAATCATCCACATAAAGCACGACAACTAGACGGACTGAAGTAACACACGCTGCAAATCAAACCCCTTAAAAAACCATAAAATATGAAAGACTATCGTCACCTTGAAATGCAGTTGGGCGAGTAATATCAGCAGAAAAGGAGGTTTGCAAAGCAGACTGAGCAAATAAACATTGATCCTAATTAAGGCATCGAAGATGTCAAGCACGTTATTAATTGAACTAACCACGGACTCATCCGCTGTTGCATGACTCGACGCCAAAACGTCAACCTTCATAACGACGGGACCAAACAATGAGCGAAAAGAAGGCAAAGATAGTCAAGGCACAACCGAAATCACTTTTGGCTTACAGGCGTTCAGAAAGCGGCCTGAGCTAATCGAGACGGACAGGGTGAGTGCGGATATCGCAACCAATCCGCATACAGTAAAAACAATTTTATGGACAGGGCTGGGCGCTATGCCACCGTGGCTACTTGAGCGTGGATCAATTAAAACAGGGCGTCAACGCCCAGGGCCTCAGAAAATGCGATTGCTACGAAAACACGATAAAGTAAGTTAGGTCAAAGCTTTATTTGCCGACAACCCTACATTTTTGAGCTGAGACCTAATGCCGAGCAGAAGAGAACTGACGTCTGTCTATGAAATGAAGGATTCCAACCATATCCGAAGTGAGAGTCAAACAATTACAAGGAAGTCATTAATCACTCATTTAAACCAGCAAAACTTGAGAATTGGAATTCTCGGAGTTTTTTGTCGTAAGTATAACTTGAAATCCATAGTTCTACCGAAAATCCTCTTTGCAACGTTTATTGCATTATTTTTTGCATAAGTTTTGGGCTGGATCAGAGGACTAGAATCACAGAAAGCACATGAGAATTGAGGCGACAGGAACACAGTATTCATTAGAACTACTTTGCTTCACCAGCATCACAAACCAAACAAATCCAACACTCCTATAGAGAAAGGCTCTTCTACTCGCTTCTTTCAATTCCCAGTTTAAAAGTATTGACATTAGAATGTGTTCTCAGGGAAAAAAGGCGAAAAGGGAAGAAAGGGAGAAGTTTGACGGAAGAGAACCATCTTCGTAAGATGGACGACATACCTTTCACAGGTAAATGACGAGAAAATGGCGGCTTCTTTTCAACATTCCACCAACTCAATTGCCTAATATGTACACAACTGTTTGCCATCAGGTGTCATCGGGAAACGATAGGACTTAACCATCAAATGTCATCAAATTGTCAAAAAGGCGTAAACGCTGCTGATTGCATTTTAAACAGTCGCTATTTCAAGGTTTATTTTGGGAAAATCCCGTTATTGCACCTACGACGGAGATCGGACCAAACAACAGGGGAGATAAAATGTCGATAATATCCTAGCTAAAGGAAACAGGGGGACAATGTTGCTGACCCAGTATGCGGTGTCCAGAAACACGTTTGCTCCTCTGAGCAAAGGCTAAAATAAGTTTATAACCGAAGTAGTGACCGATGAGTTACGTCTAGAATGCTGCAAAAATCATTTAAAAGTATGATAACGTAAAACTGGGCATCGAGGACATAAAAATGATGTCTGTTAATGTTGTCACAAAAGGAGCTTTACTGGTCGCATTGTCTTACGAGAGTCATTAAATGTTAAAAGAAGGTTTAACAAAAACACTGCTGTGCAACACATTCGAAGAAATGCAAGCCATGAAGATTTCAGCAAAAAACAATAAAGAGAACTCAATTTCACTACCAACAACAAAACCGGCGTTCCGTCACTACATTTCCCTATCCTTGTGAAGCAGTGTAATCAAGGCAACTTACTTCGTAAATCGCCCCCTAATCATTAGCTATAATTGCATCTACCTTGAATAGAAGCGAAATGTCAGTCAAAATATTTAAGCAGCCTGATTTATCCTTTTTAATTTAGCGAAAAAATCACGCTAAGTTCAGTTCAATGTATTGAAGGAAAATAGGTGTG
Organism: Schistocephalus solidus; assembly: GCA_017591395.1. NCBI lineage: Eukaryota > Metazoa > Platyhelminthes > Cestoda > Diphyllobothriidea > Diphyllobothriidae > Schistocephalus > Schistocephalus solidus. The sequence continues at coordinate 134,026 of WEDG01001348.1, read as the reverse complement.
AGCCTTTGAGTACGTCGATGGTGGATGAACAGCCAGATCTGGAAAACTGTAAAAAGCTCAAGTCTATGGTAATTTACGAATAGATCAACCTCAGCAACGTCATTTTCTTCGTGATGCTGCATGAGATCACAGAAGCCAGCTCTATAGGATGAACTTTCCACAAGGAAAATGCAAGACCTAATAAGCACGACATATATTTAATTAAAAACATGTGTATACAACAGGATTTATTGGTACCAACAAATTTCGTGACGGCTTATCGACTGCAACCCGTCTGTGCATTACACAGATAAGGAATGAAAGTGGAGAGCAGTTTGAATTTAGAGAAAATCAATACATATGTAAATTCAAACTGCTGTTCACTTTCATTCGTTATCTGTGTTATGCACAGACGGGTTGCAGTTGATAAGCCGTCACGAAATTTGTTTGTACCAATAAATTCTGCTATATACGCCTGTTTTAAATTGATACCCGGGAAAAAATGCTTCAAACATATATTTAAATTGGCATCGGCAAGGCGGAAGAGGAAGTGAAAAAAATTGCAGCCCAATTTTCCCGAGAAGGGCAGAATCAACATGGACACCACTCACGTGAAAATGCAAGATAATGATCCAGATAAGACCCAAGGTTAGTTTGGGGTTGCCATCAACGATTTCATCCGGCCGGATGTTCACAATGCGGACCTACAAAAAAAGCAGAAAATGGTCATATCCTGGTAATCGTATAGCAACACTACCTGTGATTAGTTTTTTAACACTTTCATACAGTCGCAAGCCTGTGCGTTTCCCCCGCAAACCTCTGAATGTAACTTTTCCGAGCGCATGAAAATCATCATTTTAATGCAAAAGATTTCACGAGAAAGCCAAGACAAATGCTTCAAATGAAGGTGTATACCAAAAGGAAACAATTAATGTTCAAATGTCCATTTGGAAAACAGGTTTTTCCTTCAATAAGGCTTGAGGTAAATGGCCTTCGGTACGCCAGCTGTAAAGGCTCTAGACCCCAGATTTTCACTTCCGCCCTGCAACAAAACTAGATCAGCAAATGCCACTCCCATGAGATCGGTTGAGGATGTGGGCCCTTGTCTCAATCGGCAGGGCGTCTGGAGTTGAAGAGTTCATTGATCGACTGAATCGGATTCAAACCTCAGATACTCGCTTGCATTTGGAGCATAGCAGGCTTTTCAAATTGAGCCTCCACTTCGTCGTTCACCCATGGAGACTAAGGCAATAACTTGAATATGCTCTTTCCATGTGGCAAAGTTGATTTGTTTCTTATTTGCACAAATTTAGGATGGTTACCACTTTTCAATACTCCATATGTTTTGGAAGCGAAATAATTTTTCGCTATTTTCTGACGTTGACAAGTAGCAGCGATTTATTTAGTTCGCTTTCGAACAACACACTTTAGAAAAAGACTTTTTAGCCCTTACAAAAACGACTGTCGAATAAGCATTTCAATTTCACTTGCCTTTTTCAGGAATATATATCCTATCTTAAGCCTACAGAACCACTCGATGCCTGCTTGTCGACCCTTTTACTCTTTCATCGAAAGGGAACCTTAGAAGCCCCAGGAGAGCTGTGTCAACACATGTGAAAATGCCAGCCTTTGAGTAGTTTCTAGATTTAAGTTTATTTCTCTTCAACATAGCAACTATTAAGAAATCTCATCCACCCATTAAAATCCAAGAAAAAATCTAGTGATACAACTATTCTTTCTTGGGGCGGATGATAAAGTTTTGCGAATTGAGATCGCAATTGAACCGCTTTGTTTGTGGCTGCAAAGTGCTCCTAAGAAGGAGTCTACGAACATTAGTTGTATATCTGTTAGACCGCGTTTTCCCCGTGAAGGTAATGTAATCTATGGCTTCACTTAAAAAAGCATGGCATGGCCCCTGATCGATGGTCCTTCGAATATGGAGGATGAACAAGGACAATGGCTCTTGTATGTGAGTTGATAATAGTGGTACACCCTCCATCCCGTTGTCTCAGCCAACACTCAGTGTCCTCCAATGATAGCATTCGCCCAGAAAACTTGAAGATAGGCTCAGGCAAATTGCTTGACTTGGGATACAGCTGTCGACTACGCCTACTACAAGGCGGCTGCCCCCCCCAGGCCTCTACTGCGGATGCACCGGCGGCCTGGATCCAACTAACTATCTTGACGTGGGACCGGCGCTTAGCATAGTATTGCGAAGCGGCTGGTGAGAGACAGAAACCAGGTGTGGCGAGAGCATCATGATAATCCCCCTGCTGCTAGAGAATTTGCGCGACTGTCAAGGTGATCACTCGTCCTGGAGCATTCCACACACTCTCATCACTATACCTGCTTTCCGTACTAGGATAAGCCCAAAATCACCCGCGTCTTTAGAATAATGAAAGCTGACAGGAGTAAGAAATCATTCTTTAGTATTGGACGACTTGTACAGTTTCTCATGTCAGACTGACGTTTGATAATTTTCAGCATAAATGCATTCTTTGAGTTCCAGAAACGTCTAAGTCAGCGGATAGGCCGTAAAGTTATACGCTTCCAAGTTTTAACAAGCAGATTATCTTTCAATAGGATCGATGTCAGAAGTAGACATTCCGAAGAAGAGTTTAAGTCCACTATGATAACCATAAGCTTTAGCATCAACGAGTATGATCTCAATGCCCATGAATCATTTGATATGAATTTCAGGTAAGTATTTTGTTGTTGATTGGAAAGAAGAGTTGAACATCGGCAATGTGCTTTCTAATTTTCCCACAGTCCGTTACCAAATATATGAGGTGATCGACAAAGCCAAAGAACGAAAGGGAATATTAACCAATCTCTATGACCCTTCGAGAGATTCAACGACCCCAGCGGAGCCTATAATTGGTCAATTTCAGCCTGCATTCTGTCAACGTCAGATGACGCGTTTGAGAAAAAATCAAAAGCGCATACGCCGCCTTTCGTTTTCTTCTCAGCAAGCTAAACTTCTCAGATTATTAAAAATTGCTGCCTTTGTGATAATTACTAATTCTAATCGAGTTAGGCTCGACCTAGAAAAATAGATTCAGATTCAAATCACGGGTTCTCAAAGATCCATGTCAATATATGGCTTATCGGTCTAAGAAAATAAGTGATGTCAGCTTTCTCGTGTTGCACCTTTTTTAGCCGTGGTCATTTGGTTGTGCGCAAACGTCTGCGGAAAACATGCTTTCAGCTGTAAAATAAAAGGTGAGAATTTTGACCCTGTGATCCATCAACCCATGTGGGGGTCCGAAGTAAAGGCCGCAGTTTCACAGGTTTCTCTGGGATATTCCTTTGACACTGACCGCACATCATCTGAAGGGATCAGAGGCTCAGAAGGATGAGTTTTTGGCTAAGTTTTTAGGCTTTAACACGGTTTTCTACTGAGCTTGGAATGCAATCGGCGTTATGGAATAAATATTGCATGACAAAATAAACTGCCGACGAAAGAGGATCAACTTAAATGCCTTGTAGACTAAAGGCGAATGAACACTGCTGACAAAGACAAGGCAGACTAGAATGGCCATTTCTGGCTCATTAGCCATCATGACCGGCTGATGATGGCAAATGAGCAGAAATGATAATTATAGTCTCCCTGGTCTTTGTTGGTATTGTTCATCTGCCTTTACTGCTTGTAGCGCTGTGCGGCTACTGGCGGGGCTCGAGAGTAAGCCCCAAGTGAGGTCCGTTAGTGACCGGTGAGCGTTCGTCAACGCTTTGTAGACTGAAAGATGTAGATATGCACAAAAGGCTGAAGTGACAGGATTTTTGCAATAGCAAGCAGGAAAATGGTATGGACAAACCTTGCGGAACTGGAGAAACTCGAGGACCCGCTGGACGTTTTGAATACAGTGAACGCGAGACATTCCGTATTCAACAGTCTACAAGCAAACAAAAAATTTAAATTTAAAAAGGTATCGCACTAGAACGCTGCACACACAGCACAGTTACAGACTATCGCAGCAACAACTCAATGTCACACGGGGAGTGCTAGAGCTTGCGTTCAAAGGACCAGGACGCTCTGCGCTGAGTAGGAGGAGCGAGTAAATAAAGTCCCACAGCTATGTGTCTGAATTGCCGGTATCGCCTATCAACCCGAAGATTTTGTGCGGAAGAGTCATCGAAACCCAAAACAAAATAAACGCCCGTCTGATTCACTCTATTCCAGGTCTCAAATGCACTAAAAATGACACTGGATCACAAGGCAGCAGAACACAATACATACATGAGCACAAACTGTTAATGGGGGAAAGACCCGCTGTCCATAGTCACTGTAAACATCCTGAGAGTAGTGACGAAATTCAATTCTGCGGATGCAAAGATGAAATAGAGACAGGTCAAGAGTCTCTGGAGGCCGCCATCTATAAAAGCGACACCAAAAACGGCATACTGACAAGTTTCCTGTCTATTAACCGTGCACTCACATCGTCAGACGTCGAGACCAACTCACAGACACAGATGTGGCCGACACGTTAGGGATCATACAGAAGCCCTTTATTTGTTATTGCGCTCTCATAGTCTCTGACTGTGCACGAAGCGATGTCACGGAGACAAATTTTAATACGCAAACTTTATTGTGATTCAAATATTGAAAAAGGCAGGTTTAGATTTTCGATATTTTATCGTCAAACCTGTATATTACTATAAGCAAGGGTAGAAGTGCAAAGGTTAAAACAGCGAATCAGCAGTAGGTATGGAGAAGAAGGCTCAGGACGTTCGTATGTCGGGGTGTTTAGATTCAAGTTCTGTCAGGGGCTTGCGAAGGAGAGGGGGGAGAGGGAAGAAGTAGCCTTGATCAGGGTAGCAGTAGGGCCTTTATACACGCTTTACGTGAACATAAAGTAGGGTTGGCTAGTTTTACGGTCACTGGCTCTGCCGTTGCAAGCATCCGCTAATCGAGTAACTTTGAATGCCTCACCGAAACTTTATGGATGAGTCGTAATGCTTAATGGATGTCTACCCGGTGACCGCTATCAATTAAATGGGCCAAAATTGCGCTAGAGATTGATCTTTTAGGGTCTCGATGTAGCAAGGCGGGATGGTGCTCCCGTATCTGCTTGAATAGGCACTTAGAAGTTCGACCAATTTAAATTGAAGGCATGGATGCGCATTGAAGATGTCTAAAAGCCCAGCCTATCTTTACTTCCAAGGCGAAAAAGCGAAGTGCTTGACAAAATTAGTCTAATCCTAGTGACTGGGCACGTGCGCGCGATAGCAGCTTGTAAGCTTGGCTGTAGAAGTTCGCTCGCCGGATCCCCCGAAATGGCAGGGTGAGAAATAGCTTCTTCTTATCAGCCGTCGGAACGTCCTTTTTGGGAAACACCCTTCAATAAACGTTCAAGAATGTCATTTTCTCCCATTTTGGCTAAAGGTAGTTTCGTTATCGAGCGAAAATTTAGTACATATTTTCTTAGATCGGTTGGTGAGGTAGTGGACTTAGCATCGTTTCTGACTTGAGGTGACAAAACTGTAGAAATTCGTGTATTGCCCGATGACGAATAGTCGAAAACGTTTGCCGAACGTTCATTCTTCAGCGTTTCAGTATCCGTAATGAACGTAAATAATTTCAATACGCTCTACTTGAACCGATATAGTAGGGTGTATTTTAAAGCTGATAGCAATTCACCATTTGGTCTCTACTCGTTGGTCATTAGTTGAGGCAACAGGCGCAGGTAAGAAGACGCCGTAAACTGTCCCCAGCAAAGTTCTTTCCTGCAGCGTACATCACCTTCATACGCATATGACACGACTGAAGGCTCACTTGAGTAGGGATTTTAAATGAGACCAGGAGGTCTCGTTAGATGGCAGCTCATCCCAGAACATTAACGAACTAGGCGATACTGCTGGTAGAGTTGAATAGCAGAACCATACTTAATCGAACATTATTCAATCCCCACGGTCAACTGATTTCACTGTGACTGCTATCATCTATACCGTCATAACGGCTCTCTACTAACCTGCGATTTTCTTCCTTCTGTATAGTGGGAGCATTGTGAGTGTGAGGACTGACCACTGAGAGTACCCAGGCCAGACGGTGTCACGGCTAGAGTGCAAGAGCAATTTGCGCATGCATTGGTTTATAGTAAAACCGATTTGCCTAGCATCCAATCCACTCTATCTCTCTTCCCACACCTGCTATATTCCAATCTCAATACAGCATTAAGCTGCTGGAAAGGAACATGAGCATACTGAATGGCAAAGCCAAACAGCCCGTCTACGCGTGCCACACGTCACCTGAAGCCATATTTGAAAAGTAATCCATTTCAGAAAGGGTCCTTTAAAGCTCACAAGAACTTTATTGCTGCAAACGTTACGCTCGAAAAGACGATTGCATCCTAACTCTCAATCTTTTATAGCATTAAGGTAGCTCGTTTGTTGGCAACCTTTCAATTCGCAGCCATAAGCGTAATTTTATGGGTAAAATATACATCTGACTGTTTATACTGAGGAACTTGAACGGCAAATCCTGTCTGGAGCAACCTGACTCTCTCTTCTTTCTTCCATAAACCAGGACTTGTCCGATATAAGTTGACTGCCGTATGTATGCAAGTAAGTAAGGACACACATAAACTCAAACTAATCCAAATAAAATAATTTGTGAGCCATTGGCAGCCCCGTTTCGGTCTAAAGCAACAGTGGAGCAACCCATTTGTGGGTAAGAGCATGATGATTTACGATGTTGTGCCAACCTGAAACTGTTGCTTCATGGAAATTAGCCCTCAGGTCACTATTGGGAAGCCCGCATTCCGCCTCTGAAAGCACAATGGTGTTCTCTCTAGAAGATCGTTTGGCAAGTAAAATCAACTTATTAGTAATGCAAAAATGGTAGGGAGGCGAATGTACGAAATTTCACACAGTTTCAGAAGCACACTGCCAGCTTCCACCAGCTGGACGAAAAGTTACCAAAAACACCACCTTAAACAGGTATTGGTGATAAAGAAAGGATGAAGCCGCAGTTTTCCTCTTTAGACAATCGACAACTCGACAACTGATTTGAACGAGACGTGTTTTTTGCTTTCGCCTAAGGCTCAGAGGGGGTGATTTCGGTTGAAGTAGGTCTAACCACGACTATGAATTACCACTTACACAGCTACTAAGTGTAGCAACCCTTGGATGAAAACCTCTGGTGCGATGAGGAGTCTTCCAATGGAAGGAGAAAGGAAGCTGGAGACTTTCCTACGTGCAAAAAATTAGCTGGAAAACTTATGCGCGGTTTCGTTTGCCCCTAGTTCCTAAAGCAAAGGCATAAAATATCCGTTTTAGCTTTGTGGTGAAAGTCAGTATGAGTATCCCAAAACAGCAAGTTTACGGGAGAAAATTGGCAGGACAAAAAGTGGCAATCTAATTCGGTTGATAGGAAATAAGAGAGTGTTAATGGCCAGACAGTACTTTACACTGAAATATGACAGATTGGCAAAGCAACCGGTGACCAACCGAAACTCACTGTCCCGACCGATGGGCTTTGAATCAGTGAGGGGTTAATGTGACGAAGGTTCCTAATAGAACGTCAATGAGTGACATTTTTGTGAATTTCAAGTACCGGAGTGCGTGACTCAGCGTTGTACTTTTAATGCGCTTCTTTCGACGAACACTTAGCCCTCGACAGATGGCCGCGGGTAACTGCTTAGTCAGAAATATATCCATCTACGGGAGCTAGCGCCTAAAGAGAGACAGTCGGCCTTCGAGAGGTGCACACTCGGGGTGACGCCCAAGTAGGTCATCGTAAATCCGCTACTGCTCCTATATCGGTGAATCCAATGGGTGCCGGATTGCTAGTTTGGTGAGTCAGAAATCTACTGAAACGGATGTAGCTGTAACTCAGTGGTGTCTAGTCATAATATTTACGTTGAAGCGTACACTTTATTCAGCCCTAGTTTCGGATACCGACAGTGAGCAGGACAAGGGGCTAGAGAGGAATGGGTTGTTACAACAGACAACAGCATGACGAGGTAAGATTTCGGGGTAGACAACCTCCAGCTTCAAAGAACTCGGTGAGCTGAAAATTTGATCATATGCGTAAGCCGGAATCCATTTGTTTTCCTGTATGTTAAACACCAGAATCCGAGACCTATGGAAGCAGCCATGAACCACGTGAGACACACGGTCCATAAACTCTATCCACTTAATTAATTCAAAATATCTCGCCGGCCACAGTATGGGTTTAACTGTCTCAGACAATGATTGTCAATCCAGTAAAAAGGATTCAAGAAAGATTTGTGCAGTAATCTCGCCGTACGGTGGCCAAAGGTGGAGACTATAATGTCGGTACTCGAATCGGCATCGGTCCGGTCGTACATATAGCGAAAAAAGGATTTTCTAAGCATACTTTGAGGCAATCTGCAACACAACCGCGAGAAGCTAGCTGCTCTGTAGACCGCGGGAAGAATTGAATACATTAAGTTGAATTATTCGTTATGACACGGGAACACGAATCCCCGGTAATACAGGTGGAATTCCACGAAGGGTGCCTATTTCCACAACTTAACCTTAACGCAAAACTTAACCTCACCCTATTCTTAATCATACCTCAACCCAGCCCTAGCCCTAGTCCCTCTGAAATAGAACGCAAGGTTACTTCCATAGCGGGAGTTTTTTATTGTCGTGACTTAACGATTCTTATTCCAAACCTGCGTTCAAAGGTCGGTACTATTGGTGGTATTTTGACCCCTCCTTGTAGTAGTTCATCCAAAACAAACGATCAAAACTAACCTGCAGGAGAGATCGCAATAGTTCTTTGCGCGTAAAGTAGTTAATGGTAAAACAGGATCACCTGACATCCATTTCACTGGCTCTTTCCGCATACAACATGTTCCAATCACAAGACAGTCATATTGAATGCAGATGAATGCGAGCAAACTGCATGCAAAAGCCAAACAGTTCGTCTATGCGTGCTATGCGTTACGCAGAAATAAACTGCACCCCTACCACAATCAACTATGAATTCCTCGGAAATCACTTGAAGTAGACACTAGTTACAACAAAAAGAACCATTTCAACATACCCCACTCCTCCAGTCCTGAGTTGGATCGAGATAAGCGGACAGTTGGCAACCTGCTTAGCGTATTATGGTAGGTAAAATTAACATATGCTTGTTTATAGTGCATCGACCTGACTCTCTCTCTCTCTCTCTCTCTCTCTCTCTCTCTCTCTCTCTCTCTCTCTCTCTCTCTCTCTCCTCTCTCTCTCTCTCTCTCTCTCTCTCTCTCTCTCTCTCTCTCTCTCTCTCTCTCTCTCTCTCTCTCTCTCTCTCTCTCTCTCTCTCTCTCTCTCTCTCTCTCTCTCTCTCTCTCTCTCTCTCTCTCAATCTCTCTCTTTTTCGCCTCCCATACGTTAGGGAATTGTTCGAGTCGAACCAACTGTGAATGCGATTGGACGCAGTGACTGACGTAACGCGACGTTGCCGTCTAACTGGGGTCGCACACTGGCTCGGATCTTACACACGTGAGAGGAGCGATAAGAACCTTTTTGTGAGAGGCAGCCATATTCGGGTACGGTCTCTCCTGCCGCTTGTGTCTTATGCAGGATAAGCGTTGCGCCGACGGCATTGTGAACGAGCGGGGCATGTGGTTTACCACCACAACAGCAATACGACCCATCTGCTGCCATCCCACTCAATGACACAAAATTTAAAAAAACACGTTCCGACAGTTCATATTACGATAATTTGTAAGATAAGAAACACGGTTTTGCTCATTCTTGTCAAACAATGCAGCCATAATGATTTAAATAATTTATTTGGTGAATATTATTAAACTAAAGAATCTTTAATAAATGCAAAGTGACCCTTTCAATCGATTTTACGCTCCGCATTATATTTGAAACTCACTGGACGGCTGTACACATCCACCTATGCCCCTACAGGGTGAAGTAGTAGAGTCTGGCCTAAACAGTGACCAAACATGCCATTAACAACGAGATACCGATTATTTATGCCACAACAACCCTTCCGTTCAGTCTGATCTCCGGTGGACTTGACTAGGTTTTGCCACTGGTACAGGATGTGAGAGGAGCGAGGCAGTTCAGACGATTCTGTGCAAATTTCCTTCAGTCCAAAAAATCCGTCGTGGTTTTGATATCGTAGTTTCTTAAAAGTCGCGGCTTGGGAGGTGAAATATAGACAGAAGAAGCTCAGTCTTCTGAAGTGGGAGAGAGGATGTGCTAAATCAAATCTCATCACCGTAGTATCCGAATGAGTGATCTCTGGTTTACGATGGCTGAGAGGCCAGCATATGCCTGGCATGCGTAGAGGACAAGGGTTACACGGCAGGTCGGCTATTGCGTTAATTTTCATCTCACAAGTCGCCCTGATTTTCGCTTGCCCGTAAAATACGATGGGCTTTGGATGTGGGGGGGCGGGGCGGTTAGCGCATCCTCCCTGTAATTAAATACAAATGCTGATCATCGACGATTACGACGGACAAGCAATCTGATAAAACACTTTCCGTTTTATCTATCCCCAATGCTACCCAGACAACATATTTTCGGGCCGGGCCTTATAAGGTTTGCAAATGGCTCAAGAACTGAGGCTTCTACGCCAGCAAGCTAGATTGACGAAAAATGAACGAACAAACAAACTACTTAGTCCTGAGGGCTCGAGGCAATCTAATCCCCAGTACCAATAAGTTGGTCTTCGCAGGGTGCGAATTGTCGCTGCATATCCATCCCGTGAAATAATAACAAGCCTACGTAGGGGTTTCATGTTTTAAGATCTCTTTGAAGAGACCGATTTGTGTACAAGAATGATCGTAGAGGACTGACTTACCAGTCGCTGACCAGAAAGAATTTCAATGAGCTTGATTAGGAGGTGTCCCGTTCGAAGATCCGTGAACAAATCTTGCACTTCGCAGTTATGCTGAAAATCAAAAGAAAACACACTGGTACAGAAGGGGGGGTGGGAGGGGAGCAGGGGGGAGATTAGACGAAGTACAAGAAGCACAAAGTTCGAAGACTAGATACCGCCAACATGCGCACACCTGAAGAGCCACGCTCATATTTGAACAAGGCGGCATTAAGAACAAAGGTATACTTAACCATGTGTTTGTATAAATTATTCAGACTACTGTAGGTGGCGAATCTCATTAAAATTTACCAAAATTCAGGGAAAAATAGTGCACGATTCACAAATCATATACAAGGTAACACCCCACTGAGGAGCCGAACCCCTCGTTGCTGTGTCACACAGCAGCAGAAACATCGGCGAAACACGTGTCTGGGCTTTTAGCTAGTATCTATGTCGGAAGTACGGTATAACGTCTATGTCATATATATATATATATATATATATATATATATATATATATATATATATTGTCTGAGCTCCAGGGCACAACGGAACATACATGTTCCTTAAGCAGATCGGTGAGCCCCACACTATCATCATATTCCCGATCACAACCGACAAAACAACGAGCCCGTGGCTCAATGGTAGAGCGTTCGACTCAAATACCAAATGTCGCGGGTTCGAATCCCAGGTGTGCCACACTTGGGATTGGGTATGACTGGCTGATGGCGGCTTATAAGCCAGAAATTGCCATTCCGGTCTCCCTTGTCTTTGTCGGTTCCATTACACACATATATATATATATATATAATATTTACAACCATAGGTAAAGGGCACCGGGATAAATGTATTGCAATTATTCCTACGTTACGTAAAGAAGTTAAAGTTTTTAAAAGATCGACAAATTAGAAATTCAGTGCGATGACTGTGAGAAAATAAGGCAGGGAACACCTTTATTCCTCTGCGGCAGAACATGGAACAGGGACCACCGTAATGTAGGTGGGTTTGCAATAACTTCCAGGGAACTAAAATATATGGTCAAGGTTAGAGCAAGTGTTGAGGTAAGGATAGGGTCAAGCTTTGAGTTATGGTCCTGATTTTGGTAAGAAGAGGAAAATCGAGCCCGTGGGTCAATGGCAGGGTCAACGGAATTCTAACCAGCAAGTCGCAAATAAGAGCCGCAGGGGTAGCAAACGCAGGGTTCTATATGGCTGGTTGATGAAGACTAAAAGGCCAGAAATGACCATCAAATTCTGCCTTATGTTTGTCGGTAATGCTATTCTGCCTAAAATACTAGCCACTGTGCGGCTGCTGGTGGGGCTTGAAGATGAGCCCCAAGGCGCAACGAGATCAGTATATCCCGTAAAGTGATCGGCGAGCCTACCACTACCAGTATTAATCTATCCAATCGCAACCGACAAAACAAGGGACCCGTGGTGTAAGGGGGTTAAAGCGTTGGCGTTCTAACCAACAGGTCGCGGGACCCAGCCGCAGGGGTGGTATCGCCTGAGGTTTGGTATGGCTGGCTGATGACGGCTAATGAGCCAAAATTGACCATTCCAGTCTATCTTGTCTTTGTCGGTAATGGTATTCTGCTTCCTTTAGGGTAAAGATACGGGAATTTATCCTTCCTGGAATTTAGCTTAAAGACGCCGTTATTACGCGGGAGGCGTTCCTGTTGCAATGTCTTGCCCAGGAAACAATGGGCATATGAGCAATTACGAACCAAAATAAATTGCTCGTCTGTTGGGCAAGGGGATTAAAAAACTTATTTCAACAACAAACACCTAATAATAAGCTTCTGTATAGGAAGAAACTGGGTACATTTCGCTTTTAGTACGACCACCAACAGCCAAGATAGCCACCATAGACCTGAATATCTTTCATTACGTTTTTCTAGTTTCGGAGCCCGCTTAACTTGACTGCACCATGCGGGAGAGATTACATGTTCGATGGGTTCTTGATCTGCATTTTGGAGGAAGTGCATGCCCAGAATCTAAATATGAATTTAAGTTACTGGTGCTTAAAGTGAGCGGGAAATCCCCAGGACCAGAATTTATCCTAAAAAGGGGCACCAAACTGAGGCTTAATCAGCAGACTTTCGATTAAGTCATGTTTGAGCACTAATAGGGTTAATATATGGACTGAAACCTATGGAAAGTCAGTGGAATGACTCAAATACGCTTCCGTATCAACATGGTTGCTTAAGAGAAAACATACTAATGATAAGCAAAGTTTGCGTACTTTAAATCAGACAGTACGACATGTTGGATGTTTATCAAGATTTTCTCAGCTATTTTCTATGACTTTACTCAAAAAACTGGCCGGATTTTTTCAACTGATGTTCATTGCTTATGTTTTCGCTCAAACAGGACCCATAAAATTTTGCTAGATGCATTTGGGAAGAAATCTCAACCTTGTGAAACTTAGGTTTTGGAAATGGAAAGAGTTCTATTTGAAAGGCATGCCACAGAGAGCATTTTACATTTGCGAAGCATGTTGCCTTTCCAAAACACACGAGTTCCCTTATAACACGATGGAACTGCTCGCATAGAATACGCATTCCAAGTCATTCGGAAACATTAAAGAATGCTAGTCACGTTTCAAAAATATACGAGGTATTGAAAACTAAGCGCAGAAATAAGAAGAAGAAAAAGAAGAAGACGAAGAAGAAGAAATATCAGACACCGCGCCCCTCGATACTGGATGGTGTTCACCACCCCCTGGAATAATTTTTGATCAAAGACAATCCAGTCCTAGCGACAGAAAGGTTGTCGCTATCACCGTGACCGCTCCTCCTGGGTTTGGTGAGCCGCATCAGTCACGAGCGTTGAACTGGCATTGAGTCAGGTTTGGCGGAAATGTGGAGTGCTCCGATCTCTGCAGTGTACTCATCGCTCCTGTTTGCACTGGCGATAATTGATGCTCAAAGCTCCACGTCCGCGTGCGGTCTGTCTTGAACTCCGCAGCCCTATCGGTTCAGACGTTTTACCAGGGCCCCATACCCCGCAGAAAGAGGCCCATAAATGTCGATGAAAGTCATGCTGTACGCCAAGCTTAAATGTCGCCTTGGCCTTATAATGCTGCACACTGCATCGAGGTGGCACGTGAGGGAGAGAGGCGAAGCGTTTGTAGTGATGACTTCAATTTGCCTGCGGCCACAGACAGATGGCCTTTGATCAGCAATTCATAATCACGGTCACGAACGTCGTTAAATACTGAGAAACACGGTGGTAGCCTTTATTTCTGCGGTTTGCTTTCAAAACGTTCAAATGACTAATGTTTGGCTCCAGTGACTTTTGCTTTTCAGTTTTATTCATCTACCGCCGCTGAACTATCCCATCTTTCCGGGAGACGCATTTCAAGTTCTTATTTCGTATAGATGGTTAGAAAAAAGCTTAAGATAAAAAGCAAGTTCAAGGAAGACAAAATGGGATAAATTATTTGGTATGGTTTGTAGTGATGTGGTGCAGGTTGCTAATAGAGGTCCTCAATACGAAGTTAGTTTGCCGTAATTTGAGATAACTGGGCTCTGTGCGCAACGCATATTATAATCATAACACCAATTAAGCAATTTGTGCAAGCTGAAAACAGGATTAAGGATTAAAGTCGGCGTTTAATGAGATTTGACACCCTTGTCTTCGGTGATTTGAAAAATAGCCACAAAGTGTCGATAAAGGAGATTATATCAGCACGAAGAGGATAGGATTCCCTCCTTCATCTTTTGCCGTATATGGACCTTCCGCACTGGTATTTTTCACCTGTACTTACACAGATTTGGAAAAATCTCGAAGAAACGTTGAATTTAAACGTCAAACCAAGGGCTGAACAACAAACCTGGACGATAAATGAGTATACATAGTTGTTGACGCTAAAATTAAGTCTCAGAAACAAGAATTAATTTTGGTGATGAAAAGAGCCAATAGGTCCCACTTCCAAAAATCGAAAGCAAAATTCAAGACCATTTTAGGTGACAAAAATTTAGCCGTTGAATCCAATAATATATTTAACTTCAGAAACTTGATACTTGTAAACATTGGACATGTTAAAGTGAGCGACCGTTTCGAAATGCAAATTCTGTGTCGCTCACACAGGATGATCTTTTAAAACTAACCATGTTTACAGGCATCCTGCTGTCCTCAACACACAATCGGATTTTGACGGAGCCGCTGCATTGGATGTGAACAAGAGGGACTATGTCCGCCAACATAGACCTGCAAATCAACTTTTCTACATTTTGAATCTCCTCGAGGTTTGAGAACCAAAAAGGGCAAATGAAATCGACACCTTTTTAGAAGTTATAGTCAATTAGGCGTTATGAAAGAACAAGCTTTCCCCAATTACAATCATGGGTAGGGATGCCTTGTATGGCTGCCTAAACAGGACAAGAGAATAGCAACTATCCCGCCTCGCCCGCTTAAAATAGGTGGCCCCACAGTAAATTTCAGGATGGGTAAATTTACCGTGTCTTAATGCTAACACTAACTAAAATAAAGGTAATATGTCACCTTAACCCTAGCCCTACCCTAAACCTAATCCCTTCAGTGAACACGATAATAACCTTACCCCTTGGCCTAATCATGACCTTAATCCCAGCTCTGAACTTAATCTCAAACTTAATCCTAACCCTAAACGTAACCGTAACACTTGCCTTAATCCTAAACATAATTTCTTGGTAATTTAGTGCAAAGTTACATTTATTTTGGTCAGTTCCTTTTCCCATGTCCTGTTTAGGAGGCCATGCAAGACACCGTTACCCAATCATGCTGCTTATATCGATACGGATGGAAGTACTGCATATTCCACGGGGCATACAATCCCTTACTTTACTCTGAGGTCTCTTCGCGTCATAGATGACGCAGAAGGAACATACTTTGATGACAGCGGCAGAACATTTTCGCCTTCCATGGGCGAAAAGGAAGGCAATGAAGGTTTTCCACTCGCATGATGTGTGAGATGTAATTGCGAACCATCCCCATCCCGCAAAGCACAGGTTACTGATGGATCAGTGTTAGGAACATTTTTTTGTTTCAGATAAAATTCTCAATTACTTATTTTAATTTCTGATATGTTACGTGGTCCAAAAGTTTCGTGAAGAATGCGATCTAAGAGTTCTGGGTTTAGATGCATGGAACAAAAACTGACAAATTAAAGACTAAGGGTCCAAGTGGAAGTGGTAGCGTCGGGTGGCATAGGCGCACTCAGTAAATGCAAAGAACAACTAATTATAACAGCCTATGACCTGCATGAGGTTTCCTAGCAACGACTTAACACAATCCAGTACTTTCCACCACCGGAGATGGCACCTAATGAAGGGGAAAAGATTAGAACTCGGTTGTCCCAGCTGAGTTCCTAATGGAACAACATACCACGGGACATAAAGAAGCTCGCAGGATTTTTGCAGTTTATATTACGGTTTGGAGAAATTAGAAGGAAAAAGAGATCGTTTACTGGCAGAGGGGAAGGTTACACTTACCCGTGATAATCCAAGGATTCATTACTGGCATCTGAAACCGTATTTTAGCTAAGTGTGAATGCGTTTTTGAAATGATTTTTAAGGCCGGACGCTTAATTTTTTTAAGGGAAAAGGAAGGAGGGAGGGAAAAATCAGATCAGTGATTGCACTCAGGTTAATCGCTATTTACCTCGAGCTAATTGTTTCATTCGAATATGACGAGGTTGTGAAGACGGGGAGCGAGGTTGATGCTGCACACAACTATCTCTCTACAATCTACATTGCACGTCAGACACCACAGTCCACTCGGACAGCGTTGGGTCACGCCAGGCTAGACGAAGAACGCTCAGCGGACTGACATTTACGTGTTCGGCCAGCTAAATGGTGGGCCCCAGTGTTTATACGTTGCCAAATCCCATCGACCGGGCACTGGATACTTTTTTGACACGTCCAGTTTGGCGTGTCAACGCTGATATACGAGGGGTAGCAACCGGGAAAATACACGCTGGTCTTTCGAGAAGAAAAACTGGGTATGCCAGGGTTAACAGGCCGTCAAAACCTCTGGCTATGAATTTTGCCAGGCAGGTCGATCCGCGGAAGTAGGTACCCTCCTTTGCCACTCCTCCCTGAGTTTTGATTCACCAAGCTCCTACCCTCCTCCACTGTCTGAAAGTTATTTAAGTCTCAGTGACTGGCACTCAACCACAATTGCCACTACATTCCACGCACACGGCACTCCTGACGCCTGGGAAGGCATTGAAAACGGAGGGTCGTTCCAACCAAATAACAGATAAAATGAGCCAACTTCTAGTACTGTGATCAGCCACAGTAAGTGTTTATATCCAGTTATATATATATATATATATCAAAGACAGTATACCGTACTTCCGACATAGATACTAGCTAAAAGCCCAGACACGTGTTTCGCCGATGTTTCTGTTGCTGCGTGACACAGCAACGAGGGGTTCGGCTCCTCAGTGGGTACCCCAGCGTTCTCTATGCGGTTTCTGGTATATGGACTCCAGAGAATAATCGGGTAAATAATTTCTGAAATTGTTAAGTGCAGGACATGGAGTCAGGTGATTCGGACATGACTTTATATATATATATATATATCAGGGGGTATGTAAGTATATAGTAGCCATTAGAGATGTGATCCGCTCCAGTTAGTAAAAAAATTCCTTGACGATCTATGTGGACACAAGCGTTATCTATCCTGAGGAAGATACGACGGCTAGAAAGTCGAAGACGGGGGGATGCCTTCTAATAACGCCGCGCTTATGAGTCAGCAATGACGGAGCAACATCACGATGACTAATCCACTATCACCACCACACGCAACACTTGCGCATGCGCACGGGTGGATTTAGATATCGTTTCGGATTGCGAACAAGTGCGTAAAGTCTTCGCCCTGGAGGCGGGCATTAGCAAGCCCAAAGGGAGGATTCGAACGGGTTGACAGGAAGCATTAAATTGGCCGTCGAAGCCATGTGCTGAATCAGCTGCAATGTAGATTTGTAATTTTAACCAACTACCTTGTGTCAACTTCAAGCAAAAGGTGAGAAACCGAGCCCGCTAGCTCCAAATCTTAGCTTGGAAAATCATAGGGGTATTGAACAGTTGCAGTTAGGAAGCCAGCCTCAGCCTACAGAAAGCCGATTAAATCGTATCAGAAATTCTGCATGTGCAACATTTTTTCACAGGTCTTGTACATATAAACTGAAAATGGATGAGAAGATAAGCAACCTAGGGTTATCTCCCTTTAAAGGTGGATTAGGGTGGGCGGATAATTGAAACAAGGCGTTCATTTTCTTCCGAGCTTTCTGATACAGGCGATCACACCACTAAAACCATTAAGGAGGAAGTCGGAGAAACAGATCTGCGGTCTATCACACAATCATCGTACCGAATGCGGGCACCGGCAATAAAGACAGGAACAGACAATAAAGATATATACGTGGTTTCATTTCAGCCTATGAAAACTGCGTTACTGAGGGTTCATTATCCATATAGTGCTGTTTTTGATGATAGCCGCGGGTGTGGATCGGAAATATCAGACGTATAAAACTAAAGTCTGGATGATCGCAACTCCATCGCTGATCTGTCTTTTGTAAATACGTCTATTTTACTGATGGTTTGACAGTCTTCACTTACAGAACCAGTCTGCGTCATTCAACCTACTGCGTAAGGCTCGGTGGGCGAAGTCCTGTGTAACGAGACCCCCAAATATCAGGAGAATAAAATCCTTTTTCCAGTGCTGAAGTATTTTTCCTAAGTTAAACGGAAACTGTTTGTCGCTGCTTTTGTCACTGGCTGGCTTATAAGAATCAACTTAAACTGTGGGTCACGAATGCTAATAGATACCCTCGGCATGATTTAACCAACATAAGAAAACAGCAATCTTATGAAGAAAAAAATAGGACGACATTCTGTCCAAACCTCCACATCCCAAAAACCAAGAAGAATCTCACGACTAGCACTTCGCAAATAAATTGCTTCATAACGAATGGAAGCAAATATGTGCATCCCCGGTTCTTGTTCCAAAGAAGACGAAGGCGCGATCACTGGTACAGTAGGCTTATTAGTTTCTGGTGAGCTCCTGCTAGAGTTCGAAAGCTCTGATGAATAAATCTACCATCCCAGTGATTGCGCCTTTGTCTCCTTTTCAAATGCCTTTCTGTTGAAAATACTTTTCATTGAATCCGGATCACACCTTTCGTGCAGTACGCGGATCCGTAGGCTGCTGCGGGTGGATAATGTTTCGTTCGCCATAAAAAGAGAGGCGACTGTGCGGTGAGAGAAGATGCCAAGCATGCATACCCATCATTCTCTAAATAGACGGCGGATAGATCTGATTGGTCTAAGTGAAGGTCACTGGCCCTGCGTGCATATCGAAACGAATCGTCGTGGGCGAAGGCGACAGTAACTCGGGCGTGCCAAGCGCACTGACGGCACACCGCGATTAGCGCTAAAAGACGGGTTGGGGGCGTTTGTACGGAAGGGCGCAGACAGCACGCTGGACATTCAGTGACGCGTCGCTATCTCCGATCCGCCATTTTGTGCGCGAACGCGTCTGCAATTGTGTATTGGGCTTAAAAATACATACACCAACGAAGATGACTGAGAAAGAGGGAGGGGGCATCACTAGAGCACGTGACTGGACTCCTTCGTTCAAGTTTTCAGAGTTGCCGACATAGATACTTGCGAGCTGGGCTGTCCTTTCGCTAATGCAGTTGGCCTTCAATCAGTCAGTGGGAAACTGGATATTCAAGGGCATAATTCTTTGTAAACCAATGAATACCTTCAGGGCACATAATGTTTTATCTCAGAGATAGACATCCAAAGTAAATATTTTCTCAAAGAAAACACACCTGAAAAAACAGGCTTGCAACTCAAAGCAGGAAAGGGAAGGCCCAGATTAGCTCAGTCACACGCACTGTGCTTGCACAAGGTGCACACAAGGACTACGTGTGCCATTCAGGCCAGGGGGTTGGGTTACAGAGACAACATGTGCGTGCACGTACTAGTTGCAATCTATAAGGGTTGCAACTGATTCAAACTTCTATTTGTCCTCCACAGGCGATTCCTCAAGAGAATGTTAAAGGGCAAGGTGCCACGTTTATTCAGCTGTTTTCATTTAACAGAATAAACATTGTCTAGTCTGTGTACGGAAGGTGACAGAAGTTGAAACAGAAGTAGGATTGAGAGACACTGGGGGATGTCTAGGCAGAAAGGAAATTTATAAAAATGGACAACAAGTTAGGTGGCCGGGGAGCTCTCCATCA
Source organism: Schistocephalus solidus (assembly GCA_017591395.1). Lineage (NCBI taxonomy): Eukaryota > Metazoa > Platyhelminthes > Cestoda > Diphyllobothriidea > Diphyllobothriidae > Schistocephalus > Schistocephalus solidus. Next base: position 114,012 of record WEDG01001348.1, on the reverse strand, counting down.
ACCAGCATTGGACAACTAGGGATCACAGCAACAGTGTTTAGGCTAAAAGTGGTAAGGATTAATTGTACGGCCCCAAGTTATAAAGTTGGCCCCGTGCATACTACCAGGAAAGGTAATTATTCTCGTGTCCTAACCCTAACACTAACTCTATAATGAACCTAAACCATAACCCTGGAGCTAACTCTAACCTTTACTATAAACTCAACCCTAACTTACTTTAACCCAAGACTTCAACATAACACTAAACTTAACCATAACCATTACCATAAATTTAACCCTATTTTAACTGGAATTTGGCTCAAAGACACCTGCATTGCAGACGGCTCCTGTTCTCATATCCTGTTCTGGGCGCCATAAAAGCCCTCCTTACCCTAAATTCTCAAGAATAACTATATAATTTCTCAGGTTCGGTGTGTCCCATACTAATTGAAGCAGTAGGGATTCTAGAAAAATAGAATCCTCAAAGAGCAGAGCGACATTCTCTTAACAAACCTCATTACTACATTTTGTATCAAAATTTCCTGTGAATTCGGGCTGGAGCTTGATTCTACTGAGAGGATCAAGACATTTAGTTGTCTCACTGAAGCCTCAGAGAAATTAACGTACTTGCCAACCTGGGAGAACCTGTAAAGATTAATATAATATACAGAAATTCCGGTGAAGCACATACTTATGCAATTAACCCTTACGAATGTTTTATCCTCGTCACCATGTTTTTTTTTTTTTTCGGTTCCGAGATTCTAGTGAAACTCACAAATTACCCTGTAGCAAACTCCCTTTAAATCCTTTCGACCAAATGGAAAATGTGGATACCTAGCGGGTTAATACCCAGAAGCGCGACACATCCATGATTGGAAGTTCGATCGATGTTAACTTGTCCTTCCCCGCCTGAGAAAAGCAAATTCCGCTGTTCGCCTGCAAGCCGGACTTGATTGCCTGTTAGCTGGTGAGGTGAGTGTTAGAAGGGACACTTGTAGGCTTGACTGCGTCAGTTTCACCTGTACGCGCTTTTTTATGCCACTGCACACAGAAAGGTTTATCCTTTCACACAGCCACACTGAGGCGTAAACCTGGAGCGCAAGTAGGTTGCGCATACACCGCTACCTGTTAACTTCCGGATAGAAAAAATGTCCTAGTAACTGAGACCTGATGGTCACACGTTATAGTCGACCAAAGGAAAGTTCCTAGGGTGTTTGGAATTTAAATTCGAATACAGAATGACTGTGATGGAGGGGGAGATAGTGGGTGAGGCTTACTCGTCAGGTTACGCGACTTGCTCGATTCGTTGCGTCTTGGGGGCTTTATGTAGCACCCTCACAGCCAGCCGCATAGCGACTAGTAGAATATATAATAAAGGTGGTACCAACAAAGAGAAGAAAGGTCGGGATGATCATTTCTGGCAGATTACTCGTCGTCAGTCAGTCCTATCCAACCCCCGTTATCGGATCACCTGAAGTTCGAACTCGGGTTCGTTTTGGGTATGGGTAAAACGCTCTAACCATTGAGGCAGGGATGGTTATACCTATCATGGGAGAGAAGCGCTCACCGAGACCGTGGCCTAAGGATTAGAACGTTTGATATATTAAGCATCGATGACAAAAATAACCAGGGGTGTGAACCTTGAGTGCTCCCAAGACGGGGTTGCGTATGGCGGGCTGACAGCGGCTTATAAGATCGAAATGGTTACGCGGATCTCCCTGGTCCTTGTCGGTACCACGTTAGCTACAGAAAGATTATTTCTGACTCAGCGTACATAACTAGATTGCCTCGCGCTTTATGCCAGGGAGTGGGATAATTTAGTGGTTACCTAATCGACATTATCTTGTAAGTTGTATCCCGCTGCAAGGGACGGTCGTGATCAGCGAGTAAACAATACCTGGTTCACAATCAAAAGCTGTTTTTTTTACAGCTGATTATGTCAATTTTCGTGTGGAAGGATGTTGATGTAGTTTCATTTTCCCATCCACGATAATTTTTCTTCCGTTTTCGATCATTCACCCAGGCCACGTTTTGGAATTTTCGTTCTGGTGGATCACTCCCTAGGTCCTACATATTGATGATGTCAAGCAGACGCGGGCGGAAGTAGATGGATCAATTAGAAAAAAAATGACAGAAACAATATTGCTAACTGCGAGGCCTGTTAGGGAAGCTTTGGCAGGAAAAAATTCCGTGCTGCATGGTCTAGACCTTGAATGCTCGAGCAGATTGCTTACAAATGGAACGCCCACGGACAGAGAGTTTGACATTTTGGACACAAATAACAGTCAATAAGGTCTTACTCCCTCTACCCTGCGTGAGCATTCAGAGAAAACTGGCAATTTGGAGGCAAACCCACATCTATTTCCCGTGGGTCATCGCCCAAGAGCCGATCTTGCCGTTTTAGCTTTCAGGTAAAAGTTCGACTGCTTACAGCTGACAGTATGAATCGGACCAAAATAAAGCCTGAGCAAACCTGTGTTCTGGCTTTCGGGAAGCGGAAGAGAAGTGGGGTTGGTGAGCACAGAACGTGATCATGCAAATTTTGCTTAGATATCATCAAGCTAGCCAGTTGTTAGTAGGTAGATTGAAAATATAGCACAAAGGGAAGGCAACAAATAACAGGGATATTATTGATTGAGTTTCTCGAAAAATTGCACTAAGTGGGTGTTTAAAAATGCAACCAATTCGAAGACTAATCAATAACCTCACGCTCATTCGCTTTCATCAGCATTTTTTGTGGTTAAAATTTTCATCATGCGACCACCGAGCAATTTTGCGCTTTTGCAAATCTACCGTCAATGGAGGGATGTAAAGGTCTCCAGATCGTTAAAATAACTGGATTTAGGAGACTCTTTTGATACTAAATCAACATTGTCTGTCGAGGCGTCTGGTAGAATGCCATAAGTGGCTGCGACTGCTTTAAACCTAGGCCCATGTTATGTTCTGCGGCACTTGAAAGTGTTAGTATCACATCACAGGCAGGTGTCAGTATTTATATCAGTGAAGCCTCTCGTGTGCAAAAGTGAAGCCACCGAATGTCGAAATTCCCGACAAAAACTGTTCATTTAATGCCAGTTCGTGTTTTGCTTTGAACTGTATGCATTTCCCTCTCTCTCTCTCTCTCTCTCTCTCTCTCTCTCTCTCTCTCTCTCTCTCTCTCTCTCTCTCTCTCTCTCTCTCTCTCTCTCTCTCTCTCTCTCTCTCTCTCTCTCTCTCTCTCTCTCTCTCTCTCTCTCTCTCTCTCTCTCTCTCTCTCTCTCTCTCTCTCTCTCTCTCTCACACACACACACACACACACATTAAAGCCTTAATGACTGACTATTCACGCAGAAGGAGCAGAATGAAGCTTAAGGTAAGGAGAGGGCGTACGGAACCTTTTCGCAGTCACAAACGGCACCGGGCGAGGCATAACGAGACAGAACACAAAAATTCCCATCAGCAGTTGAGGTTACCTGAGGCCGCACGAGGTCGTGCACAGGCCAGAAAAGCAGCCCTCTCGACCAGCCCGTCCTCAAACATGCTATGACTGTATGTACAACAGTTATTAACATGAGCAACTACTGGTTCTGCAATAAGAACGACGCTTGTGGCAGCATTTTAAGATAAGACTGTATAATTTCACGAGACCACTGCCGGTCACACTAAACAACTCAAAGACTACCAAAGAATCCGCAGTAATTGTACACCTGTGCAAAAACAGCCTACGCAATGAGGTTGTGGCATTCCTCGCATGAATTAGCACAGTAGCTTATCTAGAATGCTACAAATGGGAGGCTGCGTGGAATACGTTAGTGGATATGCGTGAATTGTCGTTTCACTTTATTTTTGTAGCATTTCCGTGCCCAGGAAGATTAGATTAGACAGACTGGCTGGCAGATGGCCTTTTTTCCTCCTTTTACGAATTGCGCACATGCGTGAGTTCGGCACGTAAATCCAAACTGTAAACAGTGGAAATTGCACACTGTTAAAGATGGCTATAAGGATTTAGTTAAGGAAGAGTAGTTGTGGCTCGGATCTCGGTATTTCGATCTAAGCCCTCGCACCAGTTGGAAATAATCCACGGCTAGGATGACAGAACGCTAGGTTAGGTTACATGTACGTCAGTTGGATTAGGATGAGGAAATAACGTGCATGGTCGACCCCGCTCTCTCACTCAACTCCCAGCATGTTCCAGTGGCAAGTGTCTGTCGCATCTCCAAGAGATGACATTCGGGGCAACGACTAGGCCCGTATGTGAACACCGCCTCAGGCATACCGAACCGTGTAAGTTACTCAAGTTCACAACCAGTCCTGAGGGCCTGTTGCAACAAAAAAATGAGGAGACGGACTTCGCACCGCCAACCTTGTGTGCTGAAAAGCATTTTCCTACATTTGAGCATGTATACCTTGCAACAATTGTTTATTGTTTATAGTAGACGAGATCATATTAACGCTGTTTGGTTTTTTCCCACTTAGATACATGAATCCTCTTTACAGGCATATAGCAACATGGTACCAATTTTTTTTCACACGCGCCGACATGCTTGGTTTAAACAGCAGGCCAATAACCCCGGATATAAGTTACCTGAGACGATATTTGCAGCTCCCACGTATTGTCCCTAGCAAATGACTTGACTCCCCATGGAAATTAATTTACTCACACGTAGCATAAGCCTATGGATATTCATCAGGTATTTCACGCACAGCACTTTTTTTTTCTCGTTCGGCTTCCAAACAGACTGGCGTTTTGTAGTCCTTTCAAATACTCGGAAAAGAAACATAAAACTCTCTTTTACTTGTTGATAGCTATCTTTCAAATGGGTCTCCATTTCGTCGATAAGCGGCACGTGACACTGTTTTTTTGTAGATGCTCTGCTTTAGGTTGCTAACTTCCCGTCGCTTTTCTCACCCCTTGCTGCACCCCTACCGCCGTTTACCAGAGACACTGTTGAATTCTACACCCACGTGTCTTTCCCCGAATTGTAAAGCTTGCTTGAAATAAATAGACAAACACCACCACAACCACCCGGTAATCAGTCTAGGTCTACGTTAAGGATTATCAAGTCAGAAAAAAACTTGATAACGAAAGTGATAGAAATTTCCCGGAATTTCGGTTCATTAGTTTCTACTGCTTGGACCTAATTCTTGACAGAAAGCCAAGTAAAAACTGAGCGACAATAAAGAATAGATGATGCTGTCGTGACAGTGCCACACAAAACTTCCTGCCTTTTTTCTACCGATACACTTTATTAACCGGAAAGGAAATTGTCTGTCATTTTTTGAATTCAGCCCCGGTTGTTAAAAGAGGAGAATTGCGTTTTCGTAGAGCAGCAGACCTCCGAAAGTTGATCATGCGAAGATTATTAGGAAACAAGAAGAGTCAGAACAGACCTTCGCCCCTTTGCGTGCGCTGAAGTTTTTGATACGCATGAAAATTTTAGCATTCATTAAGATCCCAACACAATTACAAACCTCGGCTTTACGTGAAGAAAAGTGTAGAGGTAGACCAGACGTGCCTCATACAGATCTTCCGAGTGAAAATATCGTTAAAAAGCGCAGTGCCTTAAATACCACTCCTTAGTGGACAAGAGAGACTTTTGTCCCCAGGGCTTCTATAAACTGAAAGAACGCTACAAATTCAACTGGAAGCTCTATATTTCGTTAAGGTTCAAATTTGAATATAAATACCTAGATTTTGCCAACCTATCGTTTTGGAAGTGCCATCACCAACTTTCTTATAACGAACCTAGGCGCAAGGTGGAATAAGTATGACATTTGAAAGGGAGAAACCTAACTGAGTTCTACATGAAAACTGAAGGCGTTAAACAAGTGGAGTGAGATTATTTCTGGCCATAAATATCCATCCCCAATCGTACGATAACGAAATATATACGGAGGATTATCGGATGAAATCTAACAGATCTTTCAGCTATGTCACCGAAATCTTAAAAGCCCATGTATTTTTGTAAATTTGTTTGTCCACGCGCCGAGGAGCTATGCCTGGTTGTCAATTTTAGATACAACATCAAAGACTAGGGAGACTGGGATGGCCACTTCTGGTTAATTAGCCGTCGTCAGCCAACCGTACTCAACTCTAGGTTCGCAGGACCTGGGATTCGTCGCTGTTCAAGTGTTTTCAAGCCCAACATTCAACTATTCAGCAGCTGGCTCGTCGCTCGATCGGCTGCAACTAGGAATATTCGCTATGGTGAAAGGGCATTCACTGTGGCTCACATGGTGCAGCGTTGGAATACTTAACGCTCAATGACCAACGGATCCGGGTCATCCCGGTCATCCAGATCTGGGGTTCCGAAGTTCGTTCCCCGATCGGATTACGGAACCTACTCGTCCCGTTGTGCCTTGGGGCTAACTCTCAAACCCCGCCATCAGCCGTAAGGCAGCTATATATATATGGGGGCACACACACATGCCTGTCGCCTGTTCAGCGAACTGTGCGGTGTTGTGGCTCGTGCCAATGACGCGCTGTGTATGTGCGATTTATGCGCTTATCGTGTGAAGATAAACTTTGGCTGGTTTGCTACTGTTTGCGGATTTTAAGTGTGGACCAACATGGGGGCCAAATTAGGGCACGGCAGGCGTTATTCGGGTTGCGCTCCCATAACAAATGCCGAACATGGAGGTGTGGTGGTGCGCCTAGGGGCGGCTAGGACTTATGGGACCCAGCCGCGCCAGCCACCTGCGTCTTCTCCCGCCTCCGGTCTTCTTGACTCTGTCTTGACACCGGGCTCAGGTGGGGGAGGAGGAGAGAGTGCGGTAGATGCAGCGCAAGTCTACTATCACTTTTAAACTAAATCACGCGCAAGTCACCGTCCCTGCTCCACTTTCCCATGGAGCATACGGTGGGCATCGTCGGACTACGACGGTCGAACTGTCGTGTGTGTGCCACACTTGGGATTGGGTATGACTGGCTGATGACGGCTAATAAGCCAGAAATGGCCATTCTGGTCTCCCTTGTCTTTGTCGGTTCCATTTCATCATATGCTACACGTCGCTATGCGACCGCCTGCGAGGGCTATAGTCTGAGCTCCAGAGCACAACGAAACATACATGTTCCTTAAGCAGATCGGTGAGCCCCACACTATCATCATATTCCCGATCACAACCGACAAAAAAACGAGCCCGTGGCTCAATGGTAGAGCGTTCGACTCAAACAGCAAAGGTCGCGGGTTCGAATCCCAGGTGTGCCACACTTGGGATTGGGTATGACTGGCTGATGACGGCTAATAAGCCAGAAATGGCCATTCCGGTCTCCCTTGTCTTTGTCGGTTCCATTTAATATATATATATATATAAATATATGTCTGGGCTTTTAGCTAGTATCTATGTCGGAAGAACGGTATAACGTCTTTGTCATATAAGATTCATACTACTTGTAGTACTACTTGTTTGTAGAATGGGCATTACGTGGTTATTCCACAGTGGTTGATTGTCTTCGACCCAAATGTTCATTGAAATTTCGGGTCTGACCCTAAAAAGTCATGTCCGAATCACCTGACTCCATGTCCTGCACTTAATAATTTCAGAAATTATTTCCCCGATTATTCTCTGGAGTCCATATACCAGAAACCGCATAGAGAACGCTGGGGGACCCACTGAGGAGCCGAACCCCTCGTTGCTGTGTCAAACAGCAGCAGAAACATCGGCGAAACACGTGTCTGGGCTTTTAGCTAGTATCTATGTCGGAAGAACGGTATAACGTCTTTGTCATATATATATATATATATATATATATATATATATATATATATATATATATATATATATATATATATGAAAAAAGGGAAGAGTTTCTTCGGAAAATGCAAGTTATACTCGTGAATTTTCGAGCTGGTTACACCAACACGTCGTCAGACGAAATAAATAAAAGTGAGTGTTAGAATGTCGCACTAGACAGGCTGACAGGTGTAACCAGCTCGAAAATTCACGAGTAAAACTCGCATTTTCCGAAGAACCTCTTCCCTTTTTTCATTATATCAGCTCGGAATGCATACTATCTCTGATCTTCAACATATATATATATATATATATATATATGAACGGGCAGTGGAACGCCCAAGCACACTATTCGTCTCGGTCGTAGGCTTGACGATAGCAGGGCTCTTGTCCCTGTTCAATGAACAGGATTTTGGACGAGGACTACTTAATTAGACGCTTAGTGAGTCACAGTTCGAACTTAATGCGGACACTAGCCAAACTGAGCGAGTGCGAAGGTTCATTTGTGGTTGTGGCTGTGCGCATTGGCCAGGCTAAATTACAGTCTCCTCGAAAGCAGCAAAGGGCCAGTCGGGTTTGTTTTGGAAGTCATAAGCTCAACCTGCGCAGGACAAGATCGACGTGAGAGAGTACCTCTATGGGCTCAGCATAGAAGACCAGTTGCGAGCTTGATACCAGCTGGTCCACCTGATCAGTGGCATGTAAACACAACGCCCTTAGGGCGGCGCCGTCGCGAAGTTCATTTTGACTAGAGCGGTTACGCTGATTACCTACGATGCGACGTCATGGCCTGACAACCAATCCCAGTAGAGGCGAGCGAGCAGCAGCAGCAGTTAATCGGCGTTTGCTTTGATAGTCGGACGGCATAGTGTGCATCGTTCGAGGTTATTTTTAATGATCTGAACAGCGCACTTGCAAAAATACTGCCAGTTTATTCGACTTACTTTCTACTTGGCTTGAACAAGTTGCAGCCTACCAAGACACTAATGGAGTTAAAGCTTTTGGCAACTGCCCACGTTAACGGCAGGCGTTGGGAACTATCGAGCTCTAGTAAACTTGGGACGAATGGTTACGTTGGGTCAACAGATGCCAATGGTCTCCCGAGCCATGGTGGTGCATCACCGTCGTGCCCATGCACGCGCCAGAAAACAATAAAATTCAGGTTATGTCTGCAGTTTTCGGCAAATACAGGCCAAATCGCGGTGAAATATTGAGGGCGCACTGTGATTTTACCAGCCCAGCGAAACCCCACCTTGATGACTGGCAGGCACCTCGCGCTTACAAACAGTAGGGAATGAACAAGGATTGTAAAATCAACCAAAGGCCGCGGAAGGAGATATATCACTCCAGGTAATGGAGCGATTGACAAGAAGACATGTAAACTTCACTTAAATGCAAAGCTAGGATGAACGAAATTGCGAAAAGAAAACATAAGATGTACGATGGTAAGGTAGAAACCATACTATTCTGAAGTGGAGGCTCAGGCGAGGTGCAAATGTACCGTCTTCCGATAATGACTGATCTCGCAGGTTAAAACGATAATTACAATGTCCAGATTCGAATTAACAACAAAAACAAGGAAGATCAGAATTGGCACTTCAGGCTTATCTGCCGTTGACAGCTGGCAAAATAGCTAAACCTCGGGTATGTTAAAGTCCAGGTCCAATGTTGAACTGAGTTTAACGCCTGTATTCATTTCCCAGCTACGTAAATAACACTCTTATATGATAAGGAAATGCACATTTCATTAGAGCCCATATTGATAACCGAATAATTACAGAGGTTCTATACACTTATAGCAGGAATATACTCGTCGCGCTGTAGACTTCGACTATCGACCCACCTTTCTGTGTACGCTGGCTCCAGGAGCCGAGTCATCCCGAATAAATCAGAAGGTAGGGTAGGTAAGAACACCTGGCCTCAATATATCTTTGAGTTGCGAAAGTTGAATAATATTCTGCAGGTCTAGGATGCTTCAAAGCAACTAAAACAAAACCCGACTCCCCGAGGAATGAGAAGGATGTCACGTTGATGAAAGTAAGGAGAACCTACGAAGAGAGGAGATCTCATTAAGTCGATTTCATTTCCTATGGGATTGAGCGTTCGGTTCTCGCGTGGACAAAACCCTGTTTGCTACAACCTACTGATAGTGGTTAACTACCGCATGATTAAACGGGAGCTACTAACAGCTCAAGCCGGGCTCTTAGAAAATAAAACAAGGCAGTCCTGAGTGAAAAGCCATTTGAGTTCGGATTGAGTAAATACGGAAACCGGGGGCCTTCCTTCTTACTACAAATCGCCCCTTCGCAGTCAATCTTGTTAGCGCCATTTTTGATCACCCCTGGAACACCACCAGCACGTGTCCTGGATTTATTCGGTTATTATCGCTCAGTTTAGTCAACGCAGAAAATGTGGACGAGTATTTGAAAGCAACTCCGCTCCGGTGTCTACTTCATGTCATTGGGCTCCAGATATTTGAAAACCTAATAGACCCGATCCATCGTTACCTCGAGAAGGCGCCGCCGTAAATACTGACGGAATTTTGTGGGTAACACATTTAGGTCCACCAGAAAAGCTCAGTATGTTCATATCCGAATACTTAGGTGCGTAACCTCTTCAACGGTGGAGCAAGCTACGGTGACCTCATTAACAGACGACACTATTTCTAGCTGAGCGGCTGCCAGTCACAAATATGGGGACAGGTTAGCAGTTTAAGGGCCTTCAATTTGAAATCCTACCAACGGTCGCGCTAAAACGGGTGCCGCCCTTCGCCTGCTTGATGCATAAAATGCGTTACTCCGATTTGGCTTCAAGCTTTTTTGTCGTCAAAATGAGCTCCCCAGAGGACTGCTTTTAGGTTTGTTTGTGACCCACATAGAATGGCACCCATTGCGAGAGTGAAACACGGCCTCAAACGCTTTAGTAAGGAAGGGGTGGGGGAGTTACAAAGGAAAATTGTGTAGGGAGGATATAACTGAAGCTGAAGGCGGGATAGATGATCACTACGACAGAGACTGTGCACATATGTTTACTCCCGATATTTAGGAAAGTGGGTTTGCGGATCACTTGTAACCCGCTATTAATTTATATCCTTCTTACGGACATCCTTAGGATAATTACTGGATAAATGACCAGAAAAACTTCAGGCCTTCTTCAATTATAATATTGTGGACCGACACTCGAGAGGTCAGCAAGCTGAAGAGAAGACTTAGTGGGACCGAAAATGCAAAAATCTTTTGCCCTCAGAAAATTTCCGGAATGGGCAGATGACAAACATGGGACATTTCCAACTTTCATACTGGGAGTTTATAAGCGTACACTCCCAGAAATTTCAGTACACGGCAGGCAGGGTATCGATAAATGCCATTTTTTATCCTCTCGGTCAGTGTCAAGACACCTCAAAGCCCGCAAATTCGTATGTTGTACGCCCTGTAATAAAGCAGTCTTGGGGAAACTTTTTTGTTCGCAGTTTACAGAACGGAAAACATATTTAACGACACAATGTAGTTGGCCGAGTATGTTTTTTAAGCGAAAAGTCATCCAAACGTTTTGGATTTACTTCGTAAATGCAAAATAAAGTAATGTAAAACGCGCGGAAATCCCACTGCGGAAAAGTCAAAGCTTCATTTCAACTAAGTCTGTTGTTGTTTTTGAAGGATACATTAAGCACTTAATAAATTTCTGGATTCATAACTTAACAGACAGTTTGCGCCACATTACCTTGGAGAACCTTGCGTTGCAACGTTTCTCGTTAAATCTGGAGTTCTAAAAACTTTTCCGGCAAGTTGGTGGTTACTGTTCCGTTAAGGGAAAAAGCATATTAGGTCTCATACCTGTTTGGGGCTGCGATGACCTTTAAAAATGTGAAGTGTACTTGGGAGAACTTACATCCGAGACGGACAAAATGTATACCCAATCACCCACAAGAAGTGATGGAATTCAGATAAAAATGTTGTACGTCACAGTATTTGGGAAAGTAAACGGTAGCTTTAAGAACGTGGTGCCAGATGTTATTTTCGTTGCAAGACAGAAGTTACACTTTTGTCTTTTTGACATATAGGCTTTCTGACGGAAAAGCGAACTAACATCTCCTCAAACAGGGATGTTTAAAATGTCTTTAAAACGTTCTCAACAAGGCAATTTGTTGGTTTAGGTTAGTCGGTTTCAGTTAATGTATGAGTTAAGCTTGCATTTTTTAAAGTTTAAATCTTATATTATATGCCTCCTTCAAAATCATCGTCTTCTCGGAAGATAATGGAGCATTTTTACACTGAGAAAGATCATTATCACTCCGGTGAATTTCCAGTTCTTGTAACCGTCGCTGACTAGGTGTCATGAGTGTCAGGTGAAGCAGCCAATATAGCCTGACCGTGAGTTCTGAAAGGGCCGGAGTTACACGGTCATTTAGCAACCTTCCAAGCCAGTGGATCCCCCAGCGTTCCTAATGTACTTTCTGGAATATATTCCAGCTTTGAGATAAAAGTGATTTACTTTTCTCAGAAATTAATCGCTAACTTGGATTAAATTAGTGTATTTGGAGGTTTATAGACTAGACTGAAAGTTCATATGAATATTTGGGTGACTTTTACCAGCGTAGTATTAATTAGACTGCCAACCGGCAGCCAAAAGTCTATAAAGGATTCACCCGATACACCATACAGACTGCACAGGTAAAAGCTAAAATTTCACTTCTCCAGTATCGGCACTCTCCGTATCTCCGACCCATCAAATGTTATAGTGACCCGTTGGAGCTTTTCCGTAAACGGATTACGGGATTTGGCGCAGTGACTGACGTCGCCAGAGCTTCCGCTTTACGCGTGTGATACAAACGTGCCCCAGGTAAATGTCTGAGAAAGAAGTATGCTCAAACCCAGGTGCTGGGTTCACCCGGATATCCGGCAACTTAGTACTCGATTCACATGCCTTCCACAGACCGATCATCTGCCAAACGCGTTGTCTGACTCCCAAAATATAGTTGCAGTGTGAGGCAAACAAACAAGTTTTGAAAAACCCTGTAGTAGGTTAAAGTAATAATCACAACTATGACATACCTTATTATCGAAAATGAGGCGTACATTCGAAGTGCTTTGACAATCCACATACACTATGATTCGCTCATTGCTCTCACTGGCTAGCTTACAGAGAGATCCACACTGTGGTCAACCGCATATAGGGACGTTCTGCCTAGACTGAAATTCCGGACCTAACCACGGAGAAATTTCATTCTGACGAAGTTCTGAACTAACCCACTCACAAGCTTCAAGGCGTAAAGTGACGTCAGTCAAAATGGAAATTCATTCTCCATGGACAGAGCCCCAGAATGTCGTAGATTTGCAAGACTAATGAAGTTCACTGGATTAGTAAAAAGTAATCACAGCAACTGCAGACCGGCGTTCCCGATAAGTTACAAAGATACGTTGCGACGTCACATCAATGCTTGAGGAGAGCACCCATTCAGAGAGTCAATGATAATTGACCGGTAATAGAATATCTGGAAACTGTGGTAATGAGAGTCTCATCGGTCGCATTACGGGACGCACCCATCCCGTTGTGCCGGTAATGTAATTTCGGCTTATAATACACTAGCCGGTGAGCGCTTGCTGGCCGGGCTTGTGGTGGAGCCCCTACGGCACAACGGGGTGAGGGTTACCGTAACGAGTTCGATGAGCGTCCCAGCACTATTATTAATATACCTGATTGCAATCGACAGGACAGCGAACCCATGGCTCAATGGTTAGGGCGCTGGTCTTCTAACCACGAGGTCACGAGTTTGAGCCTCAGGTGTTCCAACACCTGGGGTTGGAAATGGCGTGTTGATGACCGCTAACAAACCAGAAATGGTTGTTCCAGTTTCCCTCGTCATTTTCAGTAGTGTATTAGCGTGAAACTCTAGGTAACCGGTGACGCCACGCTAAATTATTTTACTTTATTCAAGGCATCAGTAGAGTCATCTATCTCCTTTTAACGGAGCAAAGCAAAACTTTTAAAGGTGACTCAAAGACAGAGGTCGACAACAAGCATCTGATTCAAGTCGCTTCTAACGATAAGACCAACAAAGGATTGTAGAAAACTCGGTTTTACGAAAGCATGAGTCCATTTAGCATTCCAATCCTAGCGACAGACTCCCCGGCAGTAATTCGACCAGTCAACCGCAGTAGTTGGAGATCTACCTGTAAGCTTTGGCACGCCCTCCAGTGGCATTGTGTTGCTCCATTTTATTAAATTTCCCAGCGCTTCCAATTACAGTGGAGTCTTCCGTTAGAAATCACAATGATGGAAGAATTCATTCCCCTTTTTGGTTATTGAACCGACTGGCAACCCTTTCTTCTGCACGTCCACACTGACACATGCTGTCTACGGATAGTCTTGTTCATGAACATAGGTGACCAACTGCAATTGCGGCGAGGTGTTTCCTCTATTAAGAGACCATAGTGCGGAGTAGATATCGTGATGCTATCACATCTTTACGTTGCACCACTCCAACACAAAATTATCGTAACAACAGTTTGAAGGGTATGCTTAACTAGGAATCCCGCTATAGTATGACCCTCTCATATATTACACCATCATCACTGCCGAAGTACACCTCCTTCATGTAGGGCGGTTTGAATCAACAAATGAATTGATGATGCCACTCACTACCATGAACTTGGAAATGTGAGATAACTTAATTCAAGGCTGTACGAGCGCAGCACTCGCCGCCCCCGCAATAGTGAGCCATACGCCTGAAGGAAATAACACCCCCAGTTGAGTGGGCATTGGTTACGAGAGAGAGAGAGAATTAGCAAGGGCTGCTCGCGTTCTGCACGCATGACTGCGTGAGCCGTACGTTGGGCGATGCCAGCGAAACAGCAGTGCCGCGGTCGCCAAAACACGAGAAGCAGTTCATGGCCTGCCCTAAGCATGCACAATCCTGCGGAGTAGAGCGTTTTGTAAAAGGCCGCGTGCCAATGGTTTCAGCAATTTCACTATCACCACCACTCCCTGCTTGGCTGGGGTCTCGAGAAGGCACACGAAAGCGCAGACGGGTGGTGATTCACACTGTCCGTGCACTAGTACGCGCAGGCGTGAGTCAGTCCGACACTGTGATAGAGCGTCGGGGGAGAGAGAGAGAGAACTAGGGGAAGGCAACTGGTCGTGGTCGACTGAAGTTTTGTGTGTAGTTGGGGCATTTTTCACAGGCCCAGCAAAACGGGGACACGGACAGTGCCCGGAATCGTCTTGCGAAACATTACTTGTAACAGGTTTTTTGCCCGAGCACAACTAAAATGGCTGGCTCGATAGATCGGGGGATTAGGGCGCACAGGCAGAAAATTGCCTCCCGTGATGGCATAATGCTAGAAACCTGTAATAAGTTGCACCTGCAGATTTGCCATTTGAACATTACCATTCGTCCTAGAGGAGATTCGCTGTCGTTTTCTTTAGTAGTGCCAGCTTCTTGGATGAGGGATTTGCAACTGCAATGACGTCAAAAATTTCGATGTCATTGCTTTGAAGCAGGCATCGTGCCCCAGGAAATTCACCTGCCTGTCAGATACAGCACGGGGATTGACCAGAGTCAGTGACTTTTGAAAACTTCGTAAAAGTTTTGGGTAAGGTAAGTCGACGACTAAATGGTCATCATCGTCAATCGAAAGAGTACGGGCAGCCAAAAACGAATATCTCCAGCGTTCAAAGTTTTCACGCTAACCACTTCATTTACCATAAAGGCTACTGTATAAGAACGTCCCTGTTGAGTTGCGACAAACTGCAGTGAGCCAGACAACAAAATAGTTAAAGTTCCCTTCCGCTGGAGGCTATTCTCAACCAAACGATATCCTAATAATTTGTGTGAGCTATGCAGCTAGAACAGAAACCCGCAACTGAGGCACAACGACAAAATTTTCAAAAATCCGATCTCAGTTACCGGACGGAATTTGACTCTGGCTACGAAATTATACTAGGAAGACCAGTAAGTAGATCCACACGAGAAGGCACGAACGTAAACTAGCAGAAAGACAAACACTTATTGATAGTCACTTGCTCGTCCTCGTCAGAGCAAAACTTTGTTTTTTGACAGCATTAAGATATTGGACGGGGAGATGACCGGATAACTCGACAAGTCGGCAGATTAGTTTCCATCAGAGCATAGAGCAATGCGCCGTCACTTTCGGCCGGGCAGCAGTGGTTCTTATTGGCTCTGCGTTGTTTCCAGCATAATCTGTGACGATATCTTCAGGTCCGCTTTTAAAAGACCAACAAAGATCTTTTCTATGCTGAAGGAGTTTCATCCCTTCTTCCTTTAGCAAGTTCTGGAGAATTTAACGTCAGCAAAGTCAAATATCTAATGCCCCTGAGGACGCAGTGGGCAAGAGAACGTAACCCCCAACAATAAGAAAACGACTTATTTGGAGTGGGCGTGCTTTAACTAACAGTAACTGTGCAACGGAACTGCAAAAGCAAAGTGAACGCTTTGAAACTAAGCTCGTAATCCAGAAAAGGCCTAGGTTGCACAAAGGGGAACAGAAACCCCTACTGGAAGTGCTTTAACTAACAGTAACTGTGCAACGGAACAGCAAAAGCAACGTGAACGCTTTGAAAAACTAAGCTCGTCCATGCTGTGGACGCATGAACAAGGGACAAAACAAAACAGTAGACACGAAGGGTACATTGCAATGCTGCGCGGTTAAGTTGGCTGGGTTTTATTTGTGTTTAGCAGCGCCCCTCTCTTCAAGGCGAAGCCGACTGCAGCAAGACCTTGTGCCATGCTAATTTGGATAACTGCGTCGTTCAATGCACGAATCTGATTGGTAATCCAGTGCTGTCGCGTGTGCGTACGCGCGCAGCGGTAGAGTGCAATTTTGAGTAACCCTGAGCGACAGGAAAGAAAAAGGCGATTGATACAAAACAGCGCAGTGGAATCTAGTCCCCGAAAGCGCCGTTGGCAAAACACGCAAGATGCAGGCGTCTGCACTGCCGCAGCGCATCCAAGGCAAAAGAAGCTTTCCGTTGCTTTGGAAAAGAGCAAAATGGTGGTGTCAGGTTAGTAAAATGAGAACGGAATAAGTGGGTAGTAAATTCTACGTTCTGGATTTTCTAGCACGTCTTGACTGCATAGTCTTCAGTTCCCTTATATTAAAGAGTGCTGTTCCAAAGGCTGACGCATATGTGATAGTTTGATCTTTCACAGCGACGAGGCCCATAACCACGTCACTAGTTCGCTTACACCGCATCAGACTTGCATTACACCTCCTTCACTTCACTCTTCGGACGCCCGGTGACTGACGCTCTGTACAGTATAAATTTTGCAGTACATTCTTCAGCAATAGTTAAGACGCCATGGATACTCCAGCATGTCCAGTCTTAGCAATTGCATAGAATCGGCGCCTCCCATTCGGGGGAGCAGGTCAAAACACATACGACTCAGAGAAGAGACTAGTCCATAGAAAAACGCATGACGTTCAGCGGTAGCGAAAGAAAAAAGACAGGTGAACGTCATAGTAAACGCACAGGATAAGTGGACGCTTGAAAAAGACAGGACGCATATGCTTCCTGTGCCATAATGTATCAATCGCCGAACGTTCATATAACCTTACCTTGTACGGAACCATGGGTACGACGGTTTTCTCATATTTTGCAAGGTCTTTCTGGCAGCCTAGTCCTTACAATCACTTTAGGCTGTCGTCTCCGCTCGATCGCGGTGAACATTTTAACAAGAAAAAACACTAAATGCTTGTTATTGTTCATTATACTTATCAAGGGGAGTTATTATATAAACAATGTAAGCATACACCGAGGAATGCGTAAGTTTGAACAAAGAGAAAAGTTAGTCACTCTAGTGCTTGACAGTCTAATACCAAGACGCAACTCCGAGCACATCAGGCACCTGATTAGAGTTATACTGAAAAGCCGACGTACCTAAACACGCCCGTTTTGTTGGAAAAAAATTTTCCTTTTTACGAAAAGACATCGAATAGTCAAGTGTACCCATGAGAAGTTATTCAAAGGCGTTTTTAGCAGGTGTCAGGAGATGAGATGAGAGAGAGAGAGAGAGAGAAAGAGAGAAAGAGAGAGAGAGAGAGAGAGAGAGAGAGAGAGAGAGAGAGAGAGAGAGAGAGAGAGAGAGAGAGAGAGAGAGAGAGAGAGAGACGAGACTAAGATCTCAAAGGGAAACTGGGGAATAAAACGGACCGTGTCTAAAGAGCCATCCTGAAAAGGGCTAGGTTGCTCAAAGGGGAACAGAGACCCCAACTGGAAGTTTGCCTCTAAAAGAAGCTAAAAATTCCTTTCTGTGCTAGAGACACTGAAAAACAGGCAGCGCGTGAGTAGGAACGTGCACCGCTTGGATGGACGCGCACCAATCCGATTAGGGTAAGAGTGATCTAGTACCCTCCTAAACAACAACAACCCTCGAGGAATTCCCACGAAGTTCCTGAACATGAGGAAAAGGTGTACCCCCTGCAAATATTTCTCTTAACAATCTACATGAGTATTTATTCATTCCACAATCTCTGTTTATCTTGTTATTCAAAGGCCTCATGCGGTTGTCCATTGGCTGTTCAGTCCGAGTGTGATCATGCGAGACGGAATTTTCAATAGCAGTTTGAGTTCTAAAGTTAAGCATAGGTTCGTTCAATAGGTTTAATATTTTATTATGAGCGGAAAGAAATATACTTAGAGTCCTGTTATCTAATCAGCTAGGTAACAGGAGATTTTCCATTAATTCCCTTGGTAGAAGATAATATGCGTCTACATGCATATTCACAATATAGCGCCGGGCAGTAAGGTTAAGACTTTGTTGTTGATTCAGAAAAAAAATCTTCACGGAATCCACTCACTTATTGCAGTTAGTAAAAGTGGAACCAAAAATGCCCGCGGCCACAAGCATGCTTCTCAACTAATATTGCCAGAATAAACCATTGCATGAATATACTTGGGTTTCTTACGGTATTATGTGCAAAATTTCGTGCATGTCCTTATAGTCTGTATTTTGGTGGAGGTTTTGAAAAACGACTTGACTAATTCTAGGACTGAATCAGGGCTTGTATTGGTAGAAATATCTGAGATGGTGGGTGGAGGAATATCTAACATTGGAACAAAAAATTTGATGTTATCTTGGTTGAAGAGGAAGCATAAGGCATTATGATCATTAGCACAAACCAGTGCAAAATGAATTGGTTTTAAGTTCTATCGAATTTACCTTCAGCTAACTTCTGAAAGCACATTTAATATTTCGAGTGTTTTTGTTTATAGAAGCTTTTTCAGCCATTTATACATGCTCCCTTGTATTGACTGTGCAAATGTAATCTACAGGAGGCCGGCAATGGATGGAAGAGGAATTTTCTGCTTTGTTTTGCCTCATTAGTGCTGATGCCTTTTGAAAGACGTTTCTGTTAGTAGTTTGCCCAGAAAATGTTCGTTTAGTGTCCTCTTGAGTCAAGGACCGTATTGATGAAGGTTACCAGTACCATGTGTGAATGACGGGATAACACGCGACGTTTTCTGCCCCTCTGCAGACTTATGTGCGAATCGAAGTACCTACGAAGTGTCGGTGAAATAGAAGCTAGCAAAGCAAAGTACAGCGAAAGGCTCCTTGCAATGCCTGGCTTCAATAGATACATCGTTGCCCACGTAAAAAAGCCATAATTTCACCCATAAACAGACTCCCTGTGGCAGAAGAACATGCAACTCAATTATCTAATAGCGGGAAACGCGTAGGCGGAAATAAACCTACAGATTAACTTAGGAAGCGATGGATGATTGCGAGAAAAATGCCAAAAGATAAAACGTCTACAGTGCATGGATCAAAAGATCAGGAAAAGTGGAGGCACCATTGCGTTTCTGGGATGGTAGAGTGGGATACCTAATCAAATCTATGAATGCTGGGGGCAGGGAGCAGTTTCACACTGTACCATACCACCTTTAATAGTTCCAAGAGTCAGAAATTTTCAGCAAACGTTTCCTGTGAATCCAACTTCAAGGATAAACAATAGATGTGCTATCTCATGAAATGTTAGCCGAAATTCTGAAGCGTTTTCGTTTTTAAAAGACTACATAAATAGCGTACTTATATTAATTATCGTGAAGCCTAATCCAAAGATACTTCAATTATATCAGCATACCAGCTTTTGAACGAGCTGTTTTCCGGCCACCTGAAAAGCTACACCTTTTTAACAGATGAATACTTAATTACTGATAATTTTTTCCCTTCATTTTCGATACATTTGTAAATTCAAACATATTTAATGGGGACATGAATGAAAATATCCTTCCTTGTACTCAATTGGTAGAAAAGTACGTCTTCGTCAGATTTGATACTTTAAGCGTTTTCAGTGGCCGACTACTTTTGAAGCCTGGTTGCGCCTAAATTTGCATTCAAAGTTCCCCATCAACACGTTTTCTACATGCCGTCTAGGGAAAATCACTCATTTCGCTACCCTATTAGGACGATGTCGCAAAGTGTTCATAAACTGTTGGAATGGATGTGCACCATGTTGCCTACTTTAAAAGTAGCGTTAATAAATGGACAGATACTATGCTTTAAGAAGGGAAATTTGGGAACGAATGGTTGTGCGACCCCACCAACCAGCAACGAACTAATGTACGACCCCAATAACCCAGCAACCAACATAGATGATAGGGTAAGGGTTGAGCTTAGGGTTGGGTTCAGGGGTAGGTTGGCATGTAAGTAGTCGTGGAAATAGGTCTGATTCAGTGGTAAAAGAACAACTCACTTGAGCGATGACGGTAAACATATAAATTTATTTTTATTGTCAACGCACTGCCGCCACTTTTCGTCCGTTGAACTCCTATACCCCCATTGCTACCGTCCCCATACTACATACCTTCCTTTCAATTTTGCTCACTAGTAGATCGTACAATAGTTCGTTACCCGTTAGTGGGGTCTCACAACTATTCGTTGGCGGACATTTCACAGTCTTAAAACATCTCACAGTTAGCGACTTTTTAAAACTGAAAGATAAGTTTTCTTCGAATATACGATTTGAGTATGACGTAACTTGCTGCCAACTGATTACAAGATAGGATATTTTCATGCATGTTTTCCGTACACTATATGTAAATCTATATGGACATTGAAAATTAATGATACAAGATTATGCTACATATACAGGCATTTTTAAAGTGTGGTCTTTACTCGTTAAAAAGCTGGCAGCCTGGCGTAATGGAAATATCTCGGGATTATGCTGCATGATAATCAATATTAGAACTCTACTTAAGTAACCTTTTCCAATCATTTACCAATTTCTTGGATGGCGCATCTACTGTAAACGACGTATAAAGAGGCGGAAAAACGAACACCATACAAAACAAACATGACTCAACACCACAGTCAGCTCTCACTGACTTGGCTCCCATAAACTAAACTTGATCATTCGGTATGAAACACGCGTACCGATTGGCAAAAATCTTACTAGGAATATTTTTGAGGTCTCAAAACTTCACAGTTTTTGACCAAAAAAAGTCCCAAGATGATATATGGGATACGTCAAAATGGAATTTAAGATATTTTTGGGAATCGCTTGGCTGAGACCATAAGTTAAACTCACAGCATAAGTAAAAACCCTCTCAGGCGATACCCATTCTATATAATCACACAAAGAATCGTTGCTTTATTTTGTTCAGCATACTCCTACGACAGGGTCTGTCTATAGGAGAAAGCAAGCGGAAAATTTTTAATGAGCGTGTGCCTAATATCGCGGTTGGAAACAGGATGATGGGCTTTGCTCTAATGTATATGGTGTGATTGCTATGAGGAAATTGCTTGCTAGACATCGTACGTTAACCCCTTATATATGCGTGATAGGCAGTATTTATGAAAGCAAACAGTTATTTTGCTGGATGTGATTTCTTTTAACGAGTGTTTAGAAAACTAGTTGAAATTTCAAATCTTCGATGTACTTGGGAGTTATTCACTCTACACTGATGCAAAATAATTTGGTTTAAATTGGTTTGTCTATACTTAATTCTATGACGAATGACATCGGTTAAGCTAGAATTATCTCACCGGTCCATGTGAATAAAATCTACTAACAGTATATGATTGCAGGCATTGAGGTTTTAAAGATTTTTCAGTTACTTTGACCGATTTCATTTTGACACACAAATTTGATTTGAAAATTCGATATTAAGTGGCAAGTGAAAAGGCGACTTCTGTCTAAATCTATAAGTATTTACACAAATAGGCTAAAATCTCTTAATGCTAAAATAGGATAATATTTATTGTGAGATGCATGGAAATAACATTAATCTAGACTTAGTCATTCTTTATCTGCACATGAAAACTTACTGAAGACTTAGAGATATGGTTCAGTAGCTGGAACCGTAAAAGCCAAGCATACAGTAGATGGTCAACAAAAACCGAGCCACACAATAATCCCAGAAGTGTGCAGGACTTAGTTCAAAATGAGATGTGATCATTCTGGGTTAATTTATAAATGAATGGAAATGAAAATACAGAGGCGAAGTCAATTTAGGAAATGGCTGAAATCATTTTAAAGTGCTATTTTATATGTAAATATTGAGCAAAGTTTGCCGATTTAAAAATATTGAACCTTTTTTTACATAAATAGAAGTATTGACCTCAACTAAAAGACAGTACAACTGGAGGTGGAACTGCTTGAAGAAACGGAATGTAAAATAATTCCGAATTGTAGAATATAAACTTATGTATGCAGGAGGAGTTCTCTAAGCCTATTTGTCATAGCCTATGACGGGCAATGGTGACCGCTTAACACACCCTCTCCACGTCTAACTCACCAACCATATTTTTGGATGGTTGCAGACACAAATATTCAGAAACACAATAGATCACAAATTTCTGTTAATCGGACTGTTTCAGTTATAGGAAGGACTCATAACTTGCTCCAAAATGGATACCATAGAACTTATACGATACCGACTGAAAAATAAAACTTTTGTATGGGCTGAGTATAATTAGTTTTTCCATCGTTAACTATTTTAAGTTTTCCTTTTAAACCTGAAGATCAAACAAATTTATCGTAAGATAATTTCATAATCAATCCTCTGGCAATAGCTCAGCACGAAGACGTTGTCGGAAAAATTGCTTGCAGCTATCCGTGATTAGAAATCGTTACTTGAACGAGTGGTGGGCGGTTGCATGTTGCGAGACTCAATTTAATAATACATCCAAACAACAATTTACCCTGCATCGAGGGCTAGAAGACACTCATTGTAATACCAGGACATTCGGCTACTTGTAAAGTTAATCAGTTCCTGGCAAATAAAATTAAATGTCAGCTGATTTAATTTTAACAAAATGTAAGCCAGAAACCAACCTACCAGTATGGACATAATTGTTGTGTAGAAAAAATTAAATTTCCACTTATAAAAGAGTGGCTTATAATTTGTTGACTTTAGTTTGTGGATTGAAACTTTATGTGTAGCCTATGATAACCAGAAAATGACTCTACAATCCTTTTGGGACGAGAGTTAAAACTTAGAATGAAGGCATGCGAATTTTATATATTGCAACGACAAACCTCTGCCAGTCTCTCATTGATCCAGATGGTAAATGCTCGTCGTTGCATCGCATCACGTTGGTCTGAAGTGCAGAAAAAATGACAATTACCAAAAGCTTAAAGGGAAATGTAGAACAACTTTAACGAAAAGGTGGTACCTACAATTTCCGTTTCAAAGATAATATAAGTGCGAGACTAGTAAGTCAATTTTTATTCTTCAATTATCAAACAAGTAGAAAAGAAAATCCTTAGTGAACCTTAGAATGTAAAAGTAACAGAACGAGCTAAAAATTGGATTCTGTTCAAATAGCAAGTGCATTATTTACGTTAAACCCAATGCTACAAAGAACATTCTGTATGTTAGTTAGTAACTCAACAAAATCCCATTAACTGATTTACAAGGCAGCATAACATAAGAGTTGGATAAGCTTCCGTCACGTCTATCTGGCGTTCAGTTACACACAGTACAGTTACCGCAGACACGTAAACAAGTACACGCCCCGAAAGGGTAACAAACCTAAGGTCAACTCTTCAGAAACTTGTTGAACAGCTAATGCCCACTCGGATAGCAATTCGTTTTACAACTAAAGAGGCATGCTGGGAGTACAACAGAAAAATGTATTCTCCTGTACTTAAAATTATTCCTGGAAATATTTAAGACAAACTACGTTATGTTAAACTTTTGGTATATTTATACTCCGCTTTGAAGGGAATAATGCCGCGTTTTCTACTATGTAGTGCTGGAAATTCCAGAAAAATAAAAAATTCTAAGCTTTCTTTCTAGTTAAGCGTAACACTTATAAATTTACTATAAGCCGTTTTGTCTTCATGCACACATTACGAAGCCAATATTAGTGAGATCTTTTAACACATAGCCAAGCATAAGGCTGTGGTAGAGCTGTCAACTTAGGAGAAGAGTAGAAGAGAAATTTAAAGAGAGAGCATTAGGTAGAAACATATCTTAGGTTTCCCAAACAATTAAAAACAACGTGTTTCGATCAGAATGAAAGGGCAGTCCAGAACCTGGTAGCCGAATGATTTAGACCAAGGTCTGGCATACATAGCTACATTTTTTGACATGTGGCGAACAGGCAAAACAAACAAAAACGAACGATATAGAACCGCGTAGAATAGAGCAATGCCTGGCTAAGCAAAACTTTTTCTAGAGTTTTATCTAATACAGAAGGTGGCAAACTATCCTAACTGCTAAACCATGCTGGCTTAAGCACATTTTCGAACAAATCCCGATGAATTACCACGGTAGATTAATTAAAACTCGACGTCGTATTTGCCGTGCATAATACAGAGTGAAGGCAAAAGCGTTCCAACACAGAACTGACAGTGTAGATTTCAGTCTTAAGCGGAAGAAATAATCACTGAGATTTCCAATATATTGCGGAAATTTATTAAAAACCTGTAATTATAGTGATCACATTACGGAGATTGCTTAACAACATAAAAAATTATACGATAGAAATATTCTTTCATTCGGATAAGCACGTAAGTACAGAAATAATGGACAATTAATCAATAAATGTTAAAATTAACTACGAAGCCAAACGGCGTAATTTACATATAAGTACACAAAAAAAGAAAATAAGAAGGGAACTGACCAGAAATTATAAAAATATTCATAGAAAATGGTCCTATTTAGAAAAATAACTAAAGAACACTAAAGGTGAAGCTTAATAAAAAGTATGCAAAGAACGCTCAAACTGGGAATATAAAAATATCAAACTAAACGATTAACTTAAGCTTCTTCAGAGAGTACCAAAAAAAAACAGGAAAAAATTATAAAAGATAGAAATAAATATATTTTGCAAAAGGAAGCAGATTCTTGGACGAAATAAAACTGAAGTTTTCAAAAATATAAGACTAACCAGCAATTCTGATGACGGCCCTATCAGCAGGATCCAACTGTAAAATTCCAAGTGTCAGCTTAATTTGCTCCAGGTCCATAGTATCTGTGGGGAGCTGACGCAAAAGTTCAGCGTTTGAACAATATTTCAGTCATTTGTCATACGCGCATGGAATGGAATGTTCTGAATGCGTGAAACTGGACTAACAGGGGGCGGTGACACTTTATATCAGCGGCAATACAGCTACGTCAACTATTGGCTGCTGTTACTTGACTCTGATTGTACGATAATAAAGTAATGTGTTGCGGCGCAGACGTGGAGGTTGGCATACAAACGGGTATGTAGAGCACCTGCGGTCGGTTCCAATTCGTGAGCACACTGAACAGGGTATATAAGCGCTATGCCAAGATCACAAGATGAAGAAGTGTAAATATTTCAAACTACACTGATGGCAGTAAACGTGCAAATTTGTACTAAGGGTACAAGATAAAATAAGAGGAATGTTACAAGTAAAAAGTCTTATATTGAGTAGGAGGCCCTCTTTTGTGTTTGTTAGTTCACTTTTAGGGTATATAATGCTGTGGGTATCTGCTTACACTGGATGAGGAGGTGCTGAGGTTGTGCGAGAGAAGGAGACGTTAGATGTGTGAGCTCGGGTCAGAGACTGACGGGAAGTGTGCGACAGCATCTTTAGCGACACTTCATCATATAATCCACATCTTGCTCCATGAACCAAAGTAAAGTACGTCACTGTACTTAAAAAGCTAGTTTTATCTCATGGTGCGTTGCAAAGCACTTAAAACAAACAGCCGTGTTTATGGCTATGGCGGAGATTGGTGTGCCAGGCAAAAAATTTAGGTGCCCAGGTTAGTGGCTTTTGGTTATTTATTACAAAAATTTGTGATAACTAGAGATGCCTTGTTATAAAATTATTTTCTGTGTCTAAATCGCTGCCCACTGGCACCTGATGACCATTAATATCGTAATACAAATTGACGCAAGACCAGGGGTTCTCAACTCTTTGTCGGAATGTGATTGGTTGCCAGTTTCCCTCGATTAAACGTCACTAAGGATAAAAAAAGATTACGCGCACCGATATTTCCAAATTGATGGGACGCTAAGCTCTCATTCGCGGTTGCGCGCTGGCACGATATTTTTGCTCTCCCACAGTACAACGTGGACGCATAACTACCTACAGCTTACTCTGTCCCTGTTCTGCGTACACTCACCATTTTCTGCTTGTTTTGTAGTTTGTGGGAGTCAATATCAAACAGCACACTTAGGAGGTCAGCAAAGTAAGAGTTTCTAAAGTATTTACGCCAAATTGTTGAAAATATGAGGAAAATTGACTCTTTCGATTCAACTTCATCGTCGCGATATCGCACCTCCTACTGCAGTACGTCAGTATGTTTGAATGTTATTTTTGTTCTCATGTTTGTTTCGAGAGTACCTTACAGGCGCTTACCAAATATAACTTTTTAAATTCTAAATATTCTAATTATATCTCCAAAAATTACAAAAATAAAGAGTCCAATTTTGCCTACAGCAATGTTTGGATAAATAAGCTGAACTGAAATTCATATTGAAAACCTAAGCGTTGCGTCATCACTCAATTTATGAAAAAATGAGAAAAATATCTTTATTATGCAATGAATATTTTCCTAGCTAGGTTTGCTAAGAATACAATCTACTTATGGTTTTATTAAAAATTTTGTAAAGAACGGGTAATATGATGCCTTTTTAGTTACATGGCACATGACATGACACAGGCAGGGTACTGTTACGTGAATTGTAAATGTTCTTTATAATTGCATGGTGAAAAATTTTGAAAACTGTTATCCGCACATGTAGTTCCTTATTTTTTGTTACTGTAGTTAAAGCTGTGCTCTTGGTTTAATCAGATTATTTATTTATATTTTAATAAAATAGGTAGTGACGCGATTGGTTGTTTGTGAACATAATTTTGATACTGGCGGTAAACCGCCACTTGTGTAATTCGGCCTACAGATTGATTTGCCTTGGAGTTAAATATGTTGGCAGCATATTTGATTTAAATTGACCTAGAAAAACAAGTAGTAACTGCCTAATTTTTTCATTCAATAGAAAGATAACATTTTCACCAATTAGTCCCTAAGATTAAAGTTCTGTCAAAGATATTTATGAAATATTAGCAAATTCCATTTAATTAAATGCATTGAGGGAAATAGGCAGGCGCATTTGAGTACAATGTTTGTAACGGGAACTTAAATGCTGTGTAGAGAGAAACCACGTGGATTGCAATAGTGCATGACAATCATAAAATATGACAATTTAGGAATGAATCTCGAAGGATAAGTTAAATCCCTCATCTTTCAAGGTTTCTTTTAAAGCTTTCTGGCGATGGTGGTATCACAAAACTGCATGAAGGACACACTGATAGAGGAGGAAAACTCGCGCACATCCAGCCTGACGTGCTGAATACCCAGGTTTAATGTGTATAATCATAGATGGATGGTGGTAGCAAATTCAATGAAGTCCGCAAATGTCAGGCTGCAATCTAATCTCTTCCCAACGCGAACGTTTGTTGGAGATCCCCGCGCATTTGCCTATAACTCAAAGGGAAAAGATTTAAAGTTGTTAGGGGTGTTGCGTTTGGCAAGGGGCTATGACTCTTTATCATTTTTGTGGCTCTCATTTGTTCTCTTTTGAGGCTGCTGTGACATTTAGCTGTCCTGGATCTCCAGGCTTTTGTAGCATATTTCAAATGTGACCTCATGAATATTCGAAAAATATGAGTGAAGAGATTTTCATCGAAATCCATAAAGTGTCTCCTGATCACGTGCAACACAGATTTTAGTTATAAACGAGCATTGAGAAAACTGTTATAAAATGGTTGTCGTAAGCATGCCAAGACCTTTTTTTGGTTTTGCACATCTTGTTAGCTGAACCGTTGCGAAAGCAGCTTCCACAGTTGGTGAATGCGGATGAGTCGTCGTAGTGAAGAAGTTTACACTAATCGACGTCAAAGCCAATTACTCGACCACTCTGCCAAACGGTTTAGGTTTGTTTGCAGTCTACCTTCGTTGGCAAATCTCCGGATTACTCTCCAGGTTTTAATGTTGTCTTCAACCATTGCTGCCTCACAGTCAAGATCTCTGACACAATTGTCCACGTATATTAGGAACAGAAGTGGCCCTAGTACTGAATCCTGGGGAGCCTCACTCTTGTGCACAGCAGAAATTGACCTCTCCTGGTCGACGCAAGCAACCTGGTGCCAACCCAAGAGGAAGTTCTCAATCCACTCGAGGTGGTTACCCTGATTCCTATTCTTTATAACTCATAAAACAGGCTTTGATGTTGCATGGTCACACATGCTTTTGAAAGTTAATGAAGACGATGTGAACAGCATGCCTATCTTCAAAAGCTCGGATCCAGCTCTGGACAGACTGCAGCAAATTAGTCATGCAGGATCTTCCTTGTCGGAACCCGCGTTGACACTTTTATAGCAAGTTATGTGTCTCTAGGAGTTGCACCAATTCGCTCTAAGTGATCCTCTCCATAACCTTGCTGAGGATGCATGTCAGCTTATGGGCCTGTAATTTGTCACTGACGCCCGGCTACCGCTTTTTTCTAGGGTAATTGTATGTGCCAGCTTCTAATCCATAGGAAGTGTTCAACAGTCAAATGAACCTTGAAAGAGCACTGACAGAGTCGCAGAAAGTTCAATGGCGAGCTCTTTCCGAAGATTGGTTGGAATCTCATCCAATCCTGCAGATTTCAACACGTTTAAATCCTTTACCTCCCTTCGGAGAAGAACTTCTATAAACAGAATATGGCTAATATCTGGAGGCGGCAGGACCTGGGCAGATGGACGACGAAACTTTGCGTCATTGGTGTGGACGGATCTGAAGAACTGTCCCTGTTGTCAGCAATTTCGTTGCCCGTGGTAGTCCTTATCATCGGAAATTGATGCGTATTCCTGGCACATCTGTGAAGCTAGCTGTAGACATACTTTAGATTCTGCTTTGCTTTTTGCAGCAAAGTCTTCTTGAATTCCCGGTGCGTTTAAATAATTAGGCTTCAAAATTTGTTGCTCTGCATCGCATACACGTTAGAAGGTGCCACTTGTATAGATTCGACGTATTTACTCAAAAATTGCTATTTCGTGTTTATTTTCATTTTCAGGTTGTGATCCAGCCTCCAATGGAGGCTTGTTCTGATGGACACTCGTCAGATATTGCCTGTCGATGAGCTGCAGAAGAGCATTCCGAACAACTTCCAAAATCATCGATTTCCAGTCGAGGTTGGTTAACTCTGCTCGCATCTCGTTAATATAACCTCGCAAAACATTTTACCTATCTTCGTCTATGGAAGGCACAATGTAGAATAAGGAATAGTACCACCTAAGCACTCCATGGTCTTTTCGAGAAAGTGGGAGCATGTTCATGATCTCGTCGATGCTGCCTTATGGTTTCGAAATAAAATAGGTGGAAACAGTTAGCTGTTTGTCCTTCACGTGTCTGGTTGCACACAGGACCTGTTTATTTAGGAGTGCCTTCAAGGATTTTTGCAGATATATATAATTTAAAGACGATTTCTAGTATGATAATCGATATAAACCAGTCGATCGCAACATCGTGCTTGAGCTCTTAAAAAAGGATCTTCAGGCCTTCGCTCAGTGGTGTCGCACATGACACCTGTCACTTTCTTGGCACAAGTGCTCCGTTATGGTTATTGGCGATAACCATCAGCCCCACCCAACCATAGAGGGTCACGACCTAAATGTGCCAGGAGTTATAAAGGATCTGGGCATATCATATTCTAGAAGTCTTAGTCTGTCAGAGCACTGCGCCCTGATTGTCTCGAAAGCACGCCAAACTACTGGGTTTATTCTCAGAAATTTTAAAACCGTCAACATTAGAATCAGCCTCTAAAAATGTATGTCAGGCCTTGTCTGGAATACTGCTCGTTTCTATTTAGCCTTCTGAACGCTAGTGGACGAAAGAAGATCGAATCAGTCCAGCACTTCTTTACAAAAAGAGTTTTTCTATTCAGAACACCGAAACCTGTCCTACCAACAACGCTGTGAGCTTACAAGCCTTGACCCGATGTGGCTTCGCAGATTACAGAAGGGACTATTTTTACTGTTTAAACTTTTGAATAGTTGTACATTTAACCCCATTACATCTCTGAGGCAGATCGACCACTCTCGGCGCACCAGTCATTGAGATGCATTTTTATTTCTTCCTTCGGCACGCACAGTTAGATACCGACAGTTTTTTCGGTAAACGCTATAGCAATCTGGAATAAGCTACCCGGAAGTATCAAAATTCAGCAAAGCTATCCCTTGTTTACAAGAGCTGTCACTAGTTATCTACATTCAGGACACCTTCCAAAACCTTTGGGCACTGACTCTGTGGAAACTCTCTTCGGTTCTGATGGCGTTCATGGACTCTGAATCCTGTGCCGGACTTCATGCTGAGGTCAATATTGCTGGTTCTGCAAAACTCAATTGGCTTATTTCGCAGGCGACAGTGAACAGCCGCTCGCCAACATACCTGCTGGTGCAGAATAACGGATCCATAACACTGAATGGAGAAGTTCTTCACCGGGCACCTGTGTCAACACTTCCCTGTCCTGAACTTTAATTACTCAATAAGCTGCAGTTTTTTCTCCTGAAAACACCTAAAGCAACTATCAGGAGTTTTTTTTCACTGTCAGCTTGACACTCTACTGTATATATATTTTTGGCCTTGCCTGTAAACTGGCAATAGATAAATAATTAATTAACAGTACTCTAGTTTGTTCCTGGTATGTTGAAGCCGCCCATAATCCTGACATTAGTCGACTGGAGAACTTCTCCAATTATTCAAACAGATGGGCGCCTGTGAGTTTGTCTGTCCTAGGTGGCCGATAGAAATTGAGGACATCCAGACATGGAGAGCCAATAGCCTTCAGTGTCGTTATTATATATTTTTGTATATTGTATATTTTGAAGGGTTACAGGCATTGCCCTTGATGACCCGATTAAAGTAAAGTTAGTATTGCATATGTGGTCAGTATAAAATGGTGTACATTTAAAACGTTTTGAGTCAAAGCATAACATAAGTTCGAATACGTTTTCCCAGTTATAGGTGAAAACTTTGTGGAAGAAAAGAAGAGCCCGAAAGATTTTAAAAGGCTGGTTTAAAGTAATCATGATGTGAGAGTCGTCTTTTGTCAAATATCATGCCATCAAGACTCCTTCTAAAATCATAAATGCTGGCCGTTGTAACCATCTCGCTTGGTAACAAGTTTCAAGGTCGTACCACTCGTTGGCTCAAAAAACTTTCCAAGGTCCAATCAGGTGCGTTCTCTATTTACCTTGAAAGGATAAACAAGCAGATTAGATGTGCAGGTAAAACGTCCTTCTTCCTTTCGTCGCTAGGGTGCTGACTTATATCTTCAATATTAGACACCGATCCAGGGAACGACGCTTCACAGTCCAATAGTGCAGGCTCTACAAGCGATTCATCCATCTCTGATTTGTCTTCGTGTTGTGATTCAGTCATATCAACCCAAATAAAAATTCCTACGTGAATCGGAAGCGAATCGGATACGAACGTACGAATGGTCGGACGCAAATCGTATCCGTCCCTGACCGCCTAATTCGCACGCAAATCGGATCCGAAAAATTTGTTTCTCATTTACCAACTGCACAGCAGAACCCATTTCTCCTTTTGTAGATCCCCTTCTATGTAAACGGTTTGAAAACGACCCTTTTTTACATTCTGATACGGTTTTAACAATGATACGGTGACTCTCGTAAGACTGTGTAAGTAAGTAAAGTATATTTTGTTTTAAACAGTTTTTAAAATGGAGGTTTACAAAATTAAGTCTGAAATTTGTCTGTAATCGAAGTCGCTGGACTAATCCTGTGTCGAGGGACCCGGCAATCCGTCCGCCGGTTCATTGGATCTCCCCTCTAAAATGAAAAAGCAGTGAATTTATTCGGTGGGTGATCAAACAATGAACTTTGAAATGCTAATTATAAAAGCATTTAATCAGCTCAATTTTTAATGCAGGCAATTTTTTAGACAATTGTAGACAATTTATATACCAGCATTAATGTAGATAAGTAAATTTGACTCTTGCCGAGGGAAGACATTAAACACCTATTATGCAGGCGATCGTATGCTTTCTTAAAAGCATTCTTGAAAGCCCTTTCAAACTGTAATTTGTTGCTATTTTGTTGATTATTCCACCTATTAAAAACCTCTGCGGTAAACATGATTAAGTGATTAATGAGCTTCTTTTTACCCAGAATAACGGCGTAGAGAGGAGAAGCAAAAAAACGTTTTTTTGTTCTGGTGTCTACCGCAGTAATTTAAGTGGTAGGTCACATCATCAGCGAAAAGGGCCGAAAATATGCGATCAGCCAAACTGCTGACGCTATCACCACCGAGGGAGGCCAAATACGTTACCTAGTAAGATAATCAATAATGTGCAGGCTACCTCATAATTGCTCTCGAATGGTTCTTCTGCGACGTCTTCGGTTAAGGCGTCTACTTCATCAAGAGTCAACATTGGTTTTAATATGTGACCTCTGGACGACAGCTGGGATGCATGCGTGGCGCAGCTCCCCAAAAGTTTCCTCTAGAAGCCACCGCAAAGCAGCCACCTCTACCTTTAGGTCCTGCAAATGCCGCATTTCTTGTATGTCGCATTGCATGTACCATCGATGGCAAGCTTTACGTCATTAGTGCCTTTGATGCGTGGTTCTTTGACCACGTCGCCTTTTTCGGTGGTGCTGACTGCCATCTAGGAAGATTGTCTTTTGAAGGTAGTGGCTTACCCACATGTGAGGGAGACTACGCAACAGGCATTGTTCTACTTGGATCACTGCTACCCGATGAACTGTCCTAAAAAAGTTAACGGTGGTAATTGTTCTACATACCGAGGACGATGTGAGGGACGGTATGTTTGTCACGTAAACTTTGGGATCTATCGGGCATTTCTTAGTCCTTTTTTGGATGTCCAATATGTCAAGGTCGAAGGCGGTTGGTTCAAATTTGAAGATAAGTGAATTCTCGAATTTTAAACCGATTTCTTCGTTTCCTGTTGAAAATATTAGCTTAATTACTGACAATTTATTGTATTTCTACCACATTATCAGCTGCACACACTTGCAGTTATTGGAATTGCAAAAGGGTAAAATATAAAGTTTTTCAACTTTTTCACCCTACATAGCCTCATTAAAGTTCTCGCAGATTTACGTCAAAACGACGGAATATAAAGGTTAATTCTAGAAATAAAGTTGAAATTTTGAAAGTTGACCTTATTTTCAGCGAAGAATAATTTGCAGTTACTGGTATACCAGTTGATATAATTTTTCATTCTGTATAGCCACTTCGGTAATTCTATTTTCAGTTTAAACTCGTTACCTAGCCGATATTCGCTTGCAGTGCCTTGCTTAAGACACATATTTCAAATATTACATCATTTATTCCGCAAAACGTATATTTTAAAATCAATGTGAAACCCCCGTCAGTGCTTAGACGCAAACATCCACTTCGCGTAAAACTTCCACTAGAGCAACCTTCCTTAAGCATAAAGAAATTAGACCTTGACGCCCTGGAAAACTTCAATACCTTTATGTCTAAATATGGTTCTCTCTTCACGATCCTTGGTACTATTTTTGAGGGAAAGTTGTCTTCACTCACTTCTCAACAATGCGTGAAACTAAAGCCTTTTATAAACATGGTAAGTACCGAGTCAATTGACCGAAATAAGAGAAGTTTCGATTTTCTTTTAAAAAACGTCCCCAAGAGTAAAATCCCCCCTGGAAGTTGCATTTCATTTCCTTTACTCATACGGCTTACACTTTAAAGTCGCTGAAGCTAAAAGGTTGTCTTCCCGTAGCAAAAACCCGCTAGTTCTGGTCAAACTTTTTTCAGCGATTGAAGTTGACCTTATTTTCTCTAAGCATAAGCACTCAGCTCAATATTTAAAAAAACAAGTTGTTTATCTGTAGGGAACGTCGGGTTTCACCCTCATTAGCAAACAAGAAGCCTTCGTATACACCTTCAATATCAAAAGTTATCTCAGAGTTTTGTCCTGTAGCTAATGCAAGCCCACGGCCCTCCGGATCGACAGGAATTTCGATTCCAGCTGAATCTTCACCCGTTAACCTTGTTCCTGGTTTGAGTGAAATTGTGTCAAAGCCACTTCTTTCTCATCCCAAGCAAACTATGCCTGCTATACCTGCCAAATCTACTAAACCTAAGCAAACTCGTAGTAAATCTGAATCATTGGCTAATCCAGGCATTAAAATCAGTAATGTCATTACCGATGGGACACCTGCTAACCCCTCAGCATCTACAACAGCTGCGAACGCTAATGTTAGCATCCTTCCCAACCCAAAAGTTGGCCGAAATTCCCAAAAAAATTAACGCATCTAATTATATTACCAGTTTTTCGAAATCATTTATTTCTTTTTCAAATGCACGTTTTCCGCCAATTTATGCGAACTTCCCTCAAAAAAATCTCATTTCTATGCCACCCCCTATCTTTCAAATGCCACAATATAGCCTTCCTTTTACAAGGTTTTCATCCAAATATGCCGTTGTACAATAATCTCAGTTCTCTTTAACAGTAACATTTCGACAAATTGTAGACCAGAGCAATTTTGTTTCCCACCTTTGTTTCTTCTTTCCAGTTTTTCTTCTCCGCCACCAAATTATCCTTTTTTTATAAATACTGATGAGCGTAACCTGCAGCTCAGGAATACGCTCAGCTTAGTTTCACTCAATGCGAGATCAGTTGTAAATAAGATGGCTGAGCTTAGAACAGTAGCCTTTGAGCTTGATCCAGATGTGCTGTGCATCACTGAATCCTGGGCACACTCTCTTATTTCTGACTCAACGCTTGCTATAAATAATTTCAATTTGTACCGACAAGACCGCGCTGAAAAACGTGGCGGTGGTTGCCTCCTTTATATTAAGTCATCCTTTGTACATTTCCCGTTTCAGCTTAGCATTTCGTCCTTTTCTGGAAATGCATGCTTTGTTTCAGTCATCCTCCCTCACAATAATCCTCCGTGTTATTCTGGCAATGAAAGTGAGCTCTGTGAACTATTTGAAAAAGTTGCAGGCACTCAATTTGATGTCAAAATAATCGTAGGCGATTTCAATCTGCCAGACGTTGACTGGCAGGCAAATTCCTCTCCGCCTAAACATCGGAAATTGGTCGATACTATTAACATGTCCCAACTGGTCAGATCAGTTACTAGAAATGAAAACATTTTAGATTTAATTTTTACAAATGATGTCCACCCACTCTTTATGAATTTTCATCATGATCTTTTCACAAGTGATCACGCAATAATTCACTGTTGTTTTCCCGTTCCCCTTCTTATGAAGCCTGAAGTTAAATGCAATAACCTCGACTTTGCTAACACAAACCATGAAATGATAAATAATTTCGTAAGCACTCTAGATTGGCATAGCATATTCGCAATCAACGATCCAAACTTTTTCCGTGAGCTATTGCAGAGCCTCACAGAACAAATCCAGGCTTTAATCCCGTTTAAGATGTTTAATTCAAATACAGCTTCTTCTACTGTTCCGCATTTTCTCCAGAACAGACTTAAAAAATTACGAAAACAACTTAAAGATTCATCTAAAAGCTCTTTTGTCAGTTCATTTAAGGATTGCACAAATATTTGAATAAGCATCGAAAATTAGGCTCGCGAGAGATAAGCGTAGGGAGTCTCGGGCTCTAAGTGATGGTAATTCA
Source organism: Schistocephalus solidus (assembly GCA_017591395.1). NCBI lineage: Eukaryota > Metazoa > Platyhelminthes > Cestoda > Diphyllobothriidea > Diphyllobothriidae > Schistocephalus > Schistocephalus solidus. The sequence continues at coordinate 78,227 of WEDG01001348.1, read as the reverse complement.
TCCAAATCTGTTGCTCTTATCTTCCATGTTCGGTCATCGGCTAAGCGTCTAAATGTAACTCCGCCCTTACTCGACTGTAAGAAAAAACTTGTTACAGACGATTTCATACCTCTCCAACAGAAACGTAATCTAGTCCGTTGCTTAGCGCAAAGGGCCAGAAAAATTTGCACGGCAGATAGTATCGAGGAGGAGCTTGGGAATATCCAGAACCTACTTCGAGAGAATGGATACCCAGATCGGTTTATTACAAAGCATCTTGTCGCTAGACCAGTGAAACCTGCCAAGGATACTGTGGAAAAGAAAACTCTATTCCTCAAAGTGCCCTTTCAAGGGGATTCGGCTAGTGAACTACTGAAAAGACGCCTTAACCAAGCCGTTACACAAACGTTCCCAGCAGCGAAACTTCACGTAGCGTTCTCAACCAACCCTCTTTTAAGAGGCGAAGGCAAGGATAGGTTGCCGACTCAGATCACCTCCATGTGCATTTGCTCATTTACTTGCTCCTGTGGAGCAGGTTATATTGGTCGCACGAGTCGGCGCTTATCCAAAAGAATAAAAGAACACATCCCAGCATGGCTGAGCAAATAGGAAGTCAAGAGCATAAAAAGCGCCATCCTTGCACATCTTGTTGACACCGGGCATAGTGTGGACCCCAGCGAAGCTTTCCGTGTAATTTATAAGGTCCCACCAAACTACCCCAAGCCACTGGGTCAACGTCTACTAGCAGCAGCAGAAGCGACTGCCATTAGGTAGAAGAAGCCGGTCTTGTGCGCACAAAAGAACCTCGTACAAGCTCCGCGCTTAGCTTGGCCAACGGCCGCTTAACTGCCTGTATCCCCCGCGCCATCTCTGTCCTCCCCCTTCTCCTAGAACGGCTCTACCAAGCACTTACTGCCGCCTATCAAATTGTCTCTTATCACCCTTCCCCTATGCACATTCCTCAGATAACCCACACAAATGGACGAACATTATCGATTTCATGTTTTAAATTTCTACTGCGTTCCAACGTTTCCCTATAACTGTACTGGCCTGAAGAGAAGTTATCGAAAGCAGCGCGTATGCTCGCCAAGTTGTCTTTTGAATCGTTTAATGGGAATTTTTGCAACTTCAAAGCAGAGTTGTTGAATTCGCTTTTTGCCAACAACTTTACCACTGAAACTAGCCCCACTCCCACAATTCCTTTGCTTTCAAATTCACTTCTATCAACCATTAATTTCTCGCCTTCATGTATTCAAAAGGAAATAGCTCACCTAAAATATTCACATTCGGTTGGAACTGATAACATTCCAAACTCACTTATTAAACAGTTAAGGGATTTTCCACCTTTACTAAGCAAGTTATTCTCAGTATTTCTCGAAAATGGTTTCTTCCCCGATTACTGGAAAACTTCTATTATAATGCCAGTTTTTAAATCTGGTTCCCGCTCGGACATTCATAACTATCGCGGTGTTCATAAAACGCCCTCTCTTGCTTAACTCTTCGAAAAACTAATTGCAAAATAAATCACAGATTTTTGCATAAGCAATCAAATTATCAACTTTTCCCAACACGGCTTCTTACCGGACCGCTCTTGCGAAACCTGCCACATGTCTTTTCTAAATCTACTAACCTCTCTTCGTAATGATCATCTCTCTGTGGTAGTTATCTATTTTGATCTAAGTAAGGCATTCGATAAAGTGCCTCATAAACGACTTCTAGCTAAACTAGAAGCTATAGGATTTCGTAGTCCCCTTACTGACTTTATTAGATCATACCTAAATGATCGAAAACAAAAAGTTTTAGTGGGGTCCTCATACTCAAATGCTACCCCAATTGTGAGTGGCGTCCTTCAAGGTACCGTATTAGGTCCTCTGTTGTTCTTACTATATATAAATGATATTTCATCGATAGTTAAACATTCTCAATCTTTTATTTATGGTGATGACCTCAAATGCGTGTATTCCTTCTCTAACTCTACGACCGAACAATGCCTTGAACAAATTAATTCGGACTTAGACGCTCTTTCGGCGTGGAGCTCCACATGGCTAATGGAGTTCTCACCTTCTAAGTGTCGCTACATGAGTTTTGGGCCTGTAAGGCCGCCGCATCCTCTTATTTTTAAAGGTTGCCCTATGATTGAATGTTCCTCCATCAAGGACTTTGGCTTAAGCTACACCAATAAATTAGATCTTTCGCCTCATGCCGATAGAATTACGGCACAAGCTGCTCAGATTTGCGGCTTTATTTCTTATAATTTCTACCTTCCTGAAATTAAATTAAGACTTTATCGTATGTTTGTACTTCCCATTCTTTAATTTTGCTGTCCTTTCTTCGGTTTAATGAACGAATCTAGTCGTTCAAAAATTGAAAATATCCAAAGACATTTCACAAAAAAACTCCTATTTCCTACTCTTTCAACTACTTCCTACTCAACAAGATGCCAGCTAATGAAGCTAAAATTTCTTTGGTTCAGGAGACTTGAAGCAGGCTTTTGTCTCCTTTTCCGACTAAATAATAGTTCAACTCTTCCCAAGCTTTCTGTCATTACCCCCGTTAGTCTTCCTTATAACCTAAGAAATTCTGCACTAATTATACCTCCCCCTGCATCCTCCACGAGTAAACGCTCTCTCTTCTTTCATTCTAGGTATAGTTTTCTTTGGAATAACTTGCCAATTGAAATTAGGTCGTTAACTATTCTATCTGCATTCAAGCGAAAACTGCACATTTATCTTAACACTGATTCTATTAACCTTTTATTTTCCTCATCTTTTCCCAGTAGCTTTCCCCATGACTCGGAGAAAGGATCATCGGGAATTTAAATGACCCTCTTGAAACTATATTTTCGCTACGTCGGGTCGCCTATGAACTATGATGTCTCCTTATATCACCAGTCATCCAAACAATGACGTCATTCGGACTTACACATTCGGTGGTCCCCAGTCTAAAATGCTACCGTTTCTTTGGATACTAACCATCATCAAAATTCAATTCTGGATCCTAAGATGCTGAGGACTTAAGTTCATTGACGCATTTTCGTGAGATTTTGTTTCATACGCCTAAGTGATCAAGAACTAATCACCTCGACGTTTCATTATCTCATTCTGAAATGCTTCTACCGTATTACCCTACTCTACCACCTGACCATTTTTTCCTAAGCAGTTTTTTTCTCCTACCTTCTATTACAAAATGAAGGCTTATTGAACTCTGCCTCCATTTTTATGGTAGTAGTTTTTTTCACTGCCTTTTTTTCTAGTTCACCATTAATTTTAAAACATCGCTAACTGTTGACATAGCAGGACAAGTTATGTATTTGTACATTTTATCTGCACACATTGTCATAACTTTATTTCGTTACTAATGTTTGCTTAGACAGTGCCTTGCCGGTGCTAACCAAATATAAATTCTAAATTCTAAATAGGAATTTCATCATCAGACATAATGAGCTACAGTCCAAAAAGAAAAGAAGTGATAAGGAAAGTAAAAACGATCTAATAATTCACTGCCTCCCTTCACTGTGCACGAATCAATAGCTGTAGGACTGTTGGGTTGTAGGATTGGTGGACACCGACCGTTGAACGGTGAGAGTTACAGTGAGAAAGAAACCCTAGTTCGAGAATATGTGGGAAAGTTACCGTCCGACGCAGTCTTCAAAATCATATTCATGTTTGTGGCACGCTTGGCAGATTCCATGATGTCAACCCTCCGTGTCCCATCGTCCAGTGATTTCGATTAGTACCAGGTGACCGTTTACGGGGAAGCATGCGTATTTCCGGACGGTGTATGGCAATGGGCTTGTTTTGATTACGTTCCCTAATGTAGCTTTATAAACGTTAATAAATGACGAGTGCTCAAGATAATCGAAAAATTTTCAAAATTTTCATACTCTACAAACACTAACCCTATGTCTTCACTCGAATAGCGAACAATATTCTGCACACATACTAATGTATCGCCTAACAGAAGTGACCCATTTGATGGCGTCGTACCAATTATATACCCTTTTTTACAGTACAGTATTGCCATAGTAAATTTCAAAAAACGAATATTTCACTCCCAAAGGGCTCCATAATTATACCTAGGAAAGGCCAAAACCCGCGCTTATTTCTTATGTATAGTGAGCTCATCAATAGCTAAATAAGTTACAACACTCTTGCCTATTAGACGTCTGGTAGGCTCTCGAAACGGCTCAGTTAACTGTTTCACAGCTGTTTCCTAAATGAACGTACTCACCACTGCCCATTGTCGTTATCGTTGAAACATCACTTGCCCCACCCAACAGCGTTCGTGCGTCTGCAGGAAGGTCCGAGGTCAGCCATCTGGTTATCTTCAGAAGACTACTCAGATGAATCAGTGGTATACGTGAGCGTATTGTCCATCAACCCAGAGTCTCTCGTACCATAGTTCCCTCGTCAATTGTAGGTGAGCTTGACGATTTTTTTACGGCCACGTCAGATATCATAGCCATCCAACTTGTCTCCTTATCAGCAGAGGAAATCTCAAAGTCCGATTCGTCATATGATGAACTAGAGGAGGAGGTCAGATGCCAAAACGATGAAGATGAGTCGGATGGATACATTTTCCACATATTCTCGACAATTTGACGTAAATCCTCCAGAAAGCCTTTCTGGGCCCGTCTCCTAAGTGTTCTCTTAGACACTTCTCTAAACATACTGCAAAAAAGCAAAAACGGTCAGTATATACATAACAGGGGTGCAGGCAGTTAAGCGTCCGCGTCGCAGCACGAGAGCGTAGGAAATGGCGTGGCACGGCGCGCGCGGGCTTGACAGCTCAGTGCCCGATCAATTTGCCAAGAACGCTGCGCGCATTCTTTGTGCCCTTAGCTACGCGTCATCGAGGTGCACTAGCAACCAATCAAATTTCAGCTACGATTGACGTACGACCGGCCGAGCTTTGAATCGTATTACATTGCTATTAGGGCAAGACTCATAGAAGTAGATAACGTAGAGGGCAGATGGTTACTTATTTACGAGAATATGTAGTCGATGAAATGTAGAAAACTAATAACGAAAGATGATATCTGAGAATGAGTTCAATAGCGATAGGTAATACAAAAGTTTAACTTCACCGGATCAGAAGACTTTACAGAGAGAAGGGAGTATTGTCGGACGATTGATCCTTTGAAGGATGTATGTCGTTGAACTGTGGGGACTCGACTTCCACCACGGCCGCTGGGATGGTTGGTCGAAAAGGAAAACGAAAGTGAGTGATTTTTAAACACCCTGCTGGTTTCCGTCAGTCCTGTACGTTTCACAGGAAAATTCGAAGAAATCTTCCGATCTCAGGGAGGAATCATGGCCCCGGATAATCCAGAGTAATCTACACTGTAAATGCCTGTACGAAAGAGGAAATAAGTCAAGCCTTACAATCGGTCTCGGTACGGTAAATCTTAAGACCCTCGACCATCTTCGTTGCTCTCCGTTGCACCTGTTCAAGCAGGTCAACATCTTTCTTCCCCCACGGTATCCAGGCTGGTATTCCGTAATCTAAATTTGGTCTCATGAAGACGCCAAAGACATTTCCGAAGATATCAGGGGGAATATTTTAAATGCACGTCTGATCCAATGCAGTGTACATGTTGCCTTCTGTACTGCTTTCTCACAGTGTGCGGAGGGCATCAAATTTGCAGTTATCCACATGCCCAGATCTTATTGTGTTTCTACCTCTTTTAATGCAGTGCCATTAATAAAGGTCTGGTGTTTCCGAGATACTTTTCGACCGCGCTTATATGTAGGATCACGCAATCGGATACATTAAACTTAAGAAGCCACCTGGCCGACCAGGCACTTAGTTTTTCGATTTTTGATTTTTATCCTTTTGCGTCCTCAGCACAGTTAACTTCAGTCCATTTTATTATGTCATCTGCAAACATGACAGCTTCACAATCTAGGTCATTCAGACAGTTTTTCACATAGATAAGAAGAGTAGGGGGCCCAAAACAAAACCCTGTGGAACAACACTTTCTACTTTTGCCCATTTTAATCTAGAGTTCCCAACAAAATATCTCTGTACTCTGAAGGACATAAGCTCGTGATTCAATTTAAAAGGTTTCCTCGAATTCCTACGTCCCAAATCTTCTGTAAAAGAAGCCTGTGTGGTACGCTATCAAAGGCCTTCTTGAAGTCAAAATTATGACATCTACTGAAAACCCTTATCTGTAGCCTCTGTCCATTTCTTGTGCGACTGAAGGGCACTCGTGAGACAGGAACGTCCTTAAAGGAAGCCGTGTTGAACATCGCATATGATTTAGTTGTTATCCAGATAGCGCATTAAATGCCTCTTGATAATACGCTCCCTTATTTCATGCGCTATGCAAGTTAAACTGAGAGGGTGGTAATTTTCACAGTCCAGTCGTGCACCTCCTTTATAGATCGCGGCGATGAATGCACACTTCCATCCTTCTGCGAGTTTGCTTTCTTCAAAGAAATTTTGGAATATGATGGACAGTAGTTCAAACCGTTCGTCAGCAAGTTTTCTAAGTGCTAATGTAGGAATTCTATCTGGCCCAGGCGACTTGGCGGGCTTTATACGGCGTAATTCGGTTCTAACTATAGTCGATGAAAGGTCTATGTCTAGGTCCTCGTTTGTGTATGAAGAGGAGGTGGAGGAGGAAGGCAAAGGAGGGGAAAACATTGGTTGACAAACGGGTGGAATAGTAGCAAAAGTATTCAGCTCTTAGGTGAAGACGGTCTGAACGAATTTGGAAAGAAGTGATGCTTTAAACTGGTCGTCGGTCTCCAGTTTTCTGTCCGCCGGCCTAAGGGCAGGAATCGTTTCCCAAGTTCTCTTTGTACTCCCTATGTAGCCATATAGCATTTTTGGGGTGTTCTAACGGTTTTTGGAGTATGTTTAGTTTGCACTTTCTTAACAACTTAGTAGCCTCGCTTTTAAAAACGTTGAGTTGCTGCTTATCTTCCCGTATGTGAGCATCGGAGCCGGTTTGTCTGTAACGCCTACAGAAGCGATTTATTTTTGAGAGAGGCATGCAAGTTTGAGTTTATATACCATATGTCTTCCGTGTTGCACGCAAACTGGGTCGTCTTGTCGAGCACTATTAGGACTTGTTTTACACGTATCCCACCACCCTGTCAGTTTTGTCTGTCCCTCTGATCTATTTGGTATCCAGACAATGTTATTTCGCTATCTTGATTATTACTGGTTTGCCACCCTTCAGTCTTGATTTTAATTCCCAGACAAGTTTCCAGCATTTCAGCCTTACAGCTGTAAGCTTGCTTACTTCAATCCATTGTGCCTTCACAGGTTACAGAAGGGACTATTTGCGCTGTTTAAACTTTTGAACAGTTGTAACTTTAACCCCCTTACTACTCTGCGGCAGCTCAACCACTCGTGATGTCTGTTAATTTCTTCCTCTGGCACGCACAGCTAGATACCGTCCGTTTTTTTCAGTAAACGCTGTAGCAATCTGGAATAAACTACATAGAAGTATCAAAAACTCAGCAAAAGTATCCTTTTTTAAGATAGCTGTACCTAGTATTCTACATTCAGGACACCCTTCATGAATTTCGGGTGTCGACTCGGTGGCATCACTCTTCCGTTTTGATGGCGTACGGGACTCTGAACCGTGTGACAGGCTTCATGCTAAGGGCAATATTGCTGCCTCTGCAGTCCATAATCGGCAAATTTCTCAGTCGACCGCAAGCAACCGTTCGCTGACACTTCATTACCTGGTGCAGAATACCGGATCTATAACACTGAAGGGAGAACGACTACGCCGTACACTAGTGTCAACCCCGTCACCGTCCCGAACGGTGATCATTCAAATATCTGCAGATTTTTTTATCCCGAAACACTGAAAAGAACTACCAGGAGTTTTTTTCACTGTCAGTTCGATCTTCTACTGTACATCTCTTTTTACCAAGCATGTAAACTGGCAATAAATAACTAAATAAAAATCTTCCGTCATCGGTCTTCTTCTAAGCGTTATCATGAAATCCCTCCTTAGCTAAATGATTAAAAAAATATTCCTCATGGACGCTAATGGTAGGTCCGAATTGCTTAGTGCATATTTTGAAAGCACCTCACTACTGAGTCAACCCATTCCCTCCTGTCCTCCGCTTTTAGGGAAAGCGTTCGATTCAATTGTGGTCTCTTCAGGCCTAATTCTGACACATAAGTCGTTTGAAAGGTAAAGGTAGATATATCGATATATCTTTTTGTTTGAGTACCTGGAAGGCCATTGGCATTAGAAAAAATAAAATGAATGTGCAAAAATATACAGTTCTTAAGTTATGAATAGCAAGTCAGCTTCTTGGCCGTCAGATGTTCGAATCAGTGAGGTCAAAAAAATAAATAAAAAAGTGAAGACTGGAAAATGTCTTGGGCATTTTTACGGAAGAGGAATGTGTTGAATGGGGTTTGTGGGATTTTAAGGAAAAAAAACTCTCCCTAGTGGAAGAAAAACAGATATGTGCGAGGTAAGATCGTCATGCTGATGAGAGCGCATGAGTGTTCAAAACGCTGCTCATTCGGGGAGAAATTATGTAACGATAGGAGCTAATTTCCATCACCGCATGTTTGATCATAAGACATATCGACTAGCTGTAGGGAGAACCCGTCAAGGATGCTAGACAGGGAAGCAACGCGGTAATCATCAGTGCACTTAGGATCGAACGAATAAAAGAACCATAGATATCGCGAAGGTCGTCGTTAAAGTGACAGAGATGTGAACACAACACTCTCATTGCTGATTGCTGAGACCACAGACAAGGTGGCGAAAACAGAGGAAAACGTCACGATCGTCAACGGTCCGTGCAGGGTTGACACCATGGAGGAGGTTAAAGGTCATAAAGACCGTCGCCCTGAGGAGCGGCAAAAGCTACGGCTAACGAGGTTGTAGCACTTCGCCCAGGGCCAAAAAGGGAGAACCGCAAAGATGAAGGAAACCAGCGGGATCGTCAATATTTTGCAATGATCACCGAAATCAAGAGGGGACGAAAAATGACTGCTAAGATCCTATTTTTAAAAAAGCCCAGGAGAAACAAAACTGCCTAATGAGGAGATATGAAGCAGCATGGTAGGTGTGGCGAAATGACGCCCATTCTCAAGCCATGGCTCATTCGACAAGAAGTCCCCCACAAATTCAAGTTCGATGAAACCAAAAATTCTTGAAAGAGGTGATAATAACGTAAGGCATTAGTTTCTTGAATCATGGCTTACAAAGGCCCAGTCTATTAACAAATGCCATAGCCTCCCCAACCCATATTCTGTTTTGAGGCTCAGGTTGACCAGAATAATCGGGAGCTTTGGGAGCGATCCAGTGAACGCATTTTCAAGCGCCAGTACCAGTGAGGCAGATGGCTGAGCAAACATCCCGCCAAGCTCCAAACGGGTGACGAACTTTCAGAGGATAACGACCCGCATGCCGGTCATCAAACACTAAGCACACCAGAGCGCATTCATCATCGATGAAGGGGGAGCCGTTAATTGTCCTCGGCATGCAGTAGCATACCGACATCATCCTATAGTTAACGCAACTCCCCGTGTACGAATTACCCGTATCTGATACTGTCTCTGCTGATGGGCTCTAGTTGGAATCCAAAACGCCAGGCGAATAAATCTCTTGTCCAAGCTATTGCATCTACCTCTTCTCAATTACTTCCTGGGACTCGCATTTTTGCTTGTATCGGCAATTTATTTGAGCGCGACGTGCTCCGATCGACCCGACGATGGGAAACATTTGCCATTTTAGAGGCCTCTACTTATGCGCAGTTTCGGTTTCTGCACCGGTTTCATACAAACCCCCGGTTAAAATGGAGCTGACCAGGCGCGCAGTAGTTCAACACGGTAGACGAATGATCCGTGGGCTCCTTCAAGATTGCCACGTGAGGCTGCATAAACACCGTCCGTGGATTGACTGAGAGAAGGAGGAATACGCTTTATTTTGAAGTATCATTCAAAATTTTCATCAAAAAAGAAATGGCTCCATTCGCTTAGAGAATAGGATAAGTGACCATTTTATGCAAGAATCAAAACGTCAAAAATGAACATCTAGTGGGGGACAGTTACAATCCCAGCTTCTGTATTTCAGTCCTTTCAAACGTAAGGTAGCGGGCTTGAAATGGTAAAACAGAGCGCTGATATGCCGATGTATGGTAAGCTATATGACAAAAGCCTCGGCGCATTGGACGAGAAGATTTCACGGCAATCACCTCAGAGTGGAGGGGATGGGTAGCATCGAGAATTCACGAGAAAAGTTTTGACTGTTCTGAAGTGCCATTTTGTTATCAAATCCACTAAAACAGCAGAATAAACACCGGCAGCCGAAGGGAGCAATCGAAGGATACGTTTTAAAATAAACAAATCCTTTTTAAGCGAAGCTGGAAAAATCACGTGAGAACAATAATGGATGAGGTGAAGTATACATGCCTCTAAATCACCAGATAAGGACTTAAGGGGTGGGATAGGAACGTAAACGATAGATACAATATAGAAGTGTAGGATTTTTTAAAAAGAGTATCGATATTTAGAATTTATATTTGGTTATGGCCGGCAAGGCACTGTCTAGACAAACACTAGTACCGAAATAAAATTATGACAATGTGCGCAAATAAGATGTACAAATATTTAATAATTTAGGCAGAAATTGTCCTGTTAGGGCAAGGATTAGCGATGTTCTCAAAATAATAGTGAACTATAATATAGGCAGTGAAAAAACTCATACCTCAAAAATGGAGACAGAGTTAAATAGGCCTCCATTTTCGAATAGAGGATAGGAGGAAAAAACTGCTTAAAAAAATAAGATAAGGTGGTAGAGAAGGCTATTATTATAGCAGCATTTCAGAATGAAATAATGAAACGTCGACATGGTTCGTTCTTGATCACTTAAGCGTATGAAACAAAAACTCACGAAAATGCGTCAATGTACTTAAGTCCTCAGCATCTTTGAATCCAGAATTGAATTCTGATGATGGTAAGTATCCAACGAAATGACAGAAATTTAGACTGTGTACGTTCAAATAGGTACGTCCGAATGACTTCATCATTTGAATGACTGGTGGTATAAGGAGACATCATGGTTCATGGGGAGACTCGAGGTAGCGAAAATATAATTTCAAGAGGGTCACTTAAATTCCTGATGGTCCTTTCTATGAGTCATGGGGAAAGTTACTTGGAAAAGATGAGAAAAATAAAAGGTTAATAGAGCCAGTGCTAAGATAAATGTGCAGTCTTCGCTTGAATGCAGATAGACTAGTTAACGAACTTATTTCAAATGGCAAGTTATTTCAAAGAAAACTATACCTAGACCATGGTGCAGTCCTTGGGGTCTTCCATTTTGTACTTTTTAGCACAACGCAGTAGTACTGGACGTTTTTGCAATAAGGAAAGCGTACGTATGTTTCTTGCGTAAATGCAGATCCAGAAACAATCCTGCAATAAAATTACATTCCGTTATTTGTTTTCTGAGGGCTGTAATGAATTAGACCACCTGTTGAACTGCTAACTGTTGCCCAGCTTATTGAGTGAGGATAGACGGATTTCCAAAGGTAACTAACTACATTCCACTCCACAGAAAAAAAAAAACATGTAGCGGGAGGTAGTTTGCCCGAACAAATGATTCTACAGCGTACGCACACAATCTGTACTGTAATATATTTTAAGTATTATCCATTATTAGTGCTTTACATAAACGATAGAAAACTTCTCGGGCTAGGTTATTACTCCTTCCATGCCCGTTTAAATCAATCCTTCGGACGGAAGAATTTGCTACCAGGTACGTGCTGTAAAGATTCATGCCACCGGAGCCAGGTGGGGGAGGAGGAATGAATGCGGTAGATTCAACGCAATTCTACAATCGCTATCATCTAATTCACGCGCTAGTCAGCGTCCGGTGCCATCTAGTTAACGATGTAATTTCAATAGGCAAGTTATTCCAAAGAGTAGAGAGCGTTTACACGTGGAGGATGCAGGAGGAGGTATAATTAGTGGGGAACATTTTAGGTTATAAGGAAGACTAACGGCGGTAATATCGGAAAACTTGGGGAGATTTGAGCTATTATTTAGTCGAAAAAGGAGACAAAAGCCTGCTTCCAGTCTCCTGACCCAAATAAATTTTAACTTAGTCAGCTGGCAGCTGGTTGAGTAGGAAGTATTTGAGAGAATGAAAGATGGGAGCTCAGAGTAATACCAATTTACCGGAAAGAGGATACATCGTTGGGAAGAACGGCTGAGAATTCAGATCTAGGGGAGGGTCGCAGGGGAAAAACACATTGGGCAGATTTCTTATGGTTAAGTTGAAGACCATTATCTGACGAGCAAGCTGAGACAGGGTCTAGGCCATCCTTCAGAGACTTGTGATGTGTCTGATTTTTAAGAGGATAGCCAAATACAATATCGTTGGCATATTTTATGTACAGACAGTCGTTCGGTTCTCTCAAATCGTCGGTATGGAGGGAGAAGTGGTGAGGGGATAGGATGGCACCTTGAAGAATACCGCAAATATTTTTAAAGGACAGTATATTTCCGCTTACCGGATTGTACGAATTAATTGTTGGAACTAAAACAGTCTTCGATCCAAGAGACAACCCAGTCGGGAGAGCCACATGTGGATGATTTTTTTAGGAAGAGATGGCGCGAGATGGTGTTGAAGGCAGAGGAGTAGCCAGGAAATGCGCATGCATAGGCAGGGCAGGCCTAAATCTTAATCTCGTAAAGCTGAATGTACACAAGTGCAACGGCGTCTAGAGTAACACGGAGATATTGGAGGAAAATGGCTTAATTGAATCGAGAATGACTCACTCAGCAAGCGTCAGTAAAGCGGAAGAGCAGGCAATTGAACGGAAAGACTTAGGACCACATTTAGCGGATCTTTTAGGGATAGGCGTGATGTTAACTGAGCACAAAGTATCAGGAATCTTTGACTCCATGAAGGAATGTTTATAATATACATCAAAATAGTGGCAATCTGGGAGCAGCTTTATTTTAAAACATATGGCGTGACATTATCCGGCCAAGCAGCAGTTGAACCACGGACCTTTTTCAGGTGTTCCTCCACTGTTGCCACTGACACAGGAGAAAAAACGCATGATAGAAGCGAAAGTTTGTTTGGAAGGGGATTGGAGTCATTAAAAGTATGGATAAAATGTTCATTAAGAGAGTCTAAATCAACATCAAAATGTGTCAGTTTACCACTTTGGTTATGAGACGCTTAAGATTCCTCCAGAGTTAAGAGGAGGAAAGCCGAAAAGGTGTGGACGGAGAGGCAAAAACTGACTAACAAACAATTCATATAATCTGGAAAACTCACTTTTAATCAAGACATTAACATCCTTTAGACTGCCATGGAGACCTAGCTTGTAGAGAAGTTATTTTTTAATTCTAAAAATTTTAGATAGGGAGAAGAAATTCTGCCAGGTTGTACCATAACGGTATCAAGAGGACAATGGATATTACAAATTTCTTTTAAGCATATTTTAAGGTAGCTGGAGCACAACTTGACATAAGATTGACTGAGTAAGACGGGGATAGCGTACGATATACAAGTCTGGAGAAGGCAAATGTTTTCCGGTGATGTGTCACGAACCTTAATTATCCTTTCGGATTTGATTAGCAGCGCATGCGAAATAAATTTTTGGGAGGTTTTATAATACACAATTATTGGAACCGGACAATGGAGCTCTGTTTTTAAGAAGGAAAAACATAGGTTGGTTGGTCAAAACGTGGTCAAGAGAGGCATCAGCGTGCCTATTGAAGGCAACAAGGTCATCAAAGCCAACAGCGAAAACGGACGTAGATTCACACGATTAAAGTCACACCGTAAGATACTAAGATGCTCGCAAGAATATAAAGCCACTGTTTGCGAAAAAAGTAAAAAAACGGGTTTTATATTCTTGCGTGCATCTTAGTAGCTTACGGTGTGACTTTAATCGTGTGAATCTACGTCCGTTTTCGCTGTTGGCTTTGATGACCTTGTTGCCTTCAATACTCACGCGGATGCCTATCTTGATAACAAAATGGCACTTCACAACAGTCAAAAATTTCTCGTGAATTCTCGATGCTACCCATCCCCTCCACTCTGAGGTGATTGCCATGAAGTCTTCTCGTCCGATGCGCCGAGGTTTTTGTCATATAGCTTACCATACATCGGCATATCAGTGCTCTGTTTTACCATTTCAAGCCCGCTACCTTACGTGTGAAAGGACTGAAATACAGAAGCTGGGATTGTAACTGTCCCCGACTAGATGTTCATTTTTGACGTTTTGATTCTTGCATAAAATGGTCACTTATCCTATTCTCTAAGCGAATGGAGCCATTTCTTTTTTGATGAAAATTTTGAATGATACTTCAAAATAAAGCGTATTCCTCCTTTTCTCGGTCAATACACGGACGGTGTTTGTGCAGCCTCGCGTGGCAATCTTGAAGGAGCCCACGGATCATTCGTCTACCGTGTTGAACTACTGCGCGCCTGGTCAGCTCCATTTTAACCGGGGGTTTGTATGAAACCGGTGCAGAAACCGAAACTGCGCATAAGTAGAGGCCTCTAAAATGGCAAATGTTTCCCATCGTCGGGTCGATCGGAGCACGTCGCGCTCAAATAAATTGCCGATACAAGCAAAAATGCGAGTCCCAGGAAGTAATTGAGAAGAGGTAGATGCAATAGCTTGGACAAGAGATTTATTCGCCTGGCGTTTTGGATTCCAACTAGAGCCCATCAGCAGAGACAGTATCAGATACGGGTAATTCGTACAAAGGGAGTTGCGTTAACTATAGGATGATGTCGGTATGCTACTGCATGCCGAGGACAATTAACGGCTCCCCCTTCATTGATGATGAATGCGCTCTGGTGTGCTTAGTGTTTGATGACCGGCATGCGGGTCGTTATCCTCTGAAAGTTCGTCACCCGTTTGGAGCTTGGCGGGATGTTTGCTCGGTCATCTGCCTCACTGGTACTGGCGCTTGAAAATGCGTTCACTGGATCGCTCCCAAAGCTCCCGATTATTCTGGTCAACCTGAGCCTCAAAACAGAATATGGGTTGGGGAGGCTATGGCATTTGTTAATAGACTGGGCCTTTGTAAGCCATGATTCAAGCAACTAATGCCTTACGTTATTATCACCTCTTTCAAGAATTTTGGTTTCATCGAACTTGAATTTGTGGGGGCTTCTTGTCGAATGAGCCATGGCTTGAGAATGGGCGTCATTTCGCCACACCTACCATGCTGCTTCATATCTCCTCATTAGGCAGTTTTGTTTCTCCTGGGCTTTTTAAAAATAGGATCTTAGCAGTCATTTTTCGTCCCCTCTTGATTTCGGCGATCATTGCAAAATATTGACGATCCCGCTGGTTTCCTTCATCTTTGCGGTTCTCCCTTTTTGGCCCTGGGCTAAGTGCTACAACCTCGTTAGCCGTAGCTTTTGCCGCGCCTCAGGGCGATGGTCTTTATGACCTTTAACCTCCTCCATGGTGTCAACCCTGCACGGACCGTTGACGATCGTGACGTTTTCCACTGTTTTCGCCACCTTGTCTGTGGTCTCAGCAATCAGCAATGAGAGTGTTGTGTTCACATCTCTGTCACTTTAACGACGACCTTCGCGATATCTATGGTTCTTTTATTCGTTCGATCCTAAGTGCACTGATGATTACCGCGTTGCTTCCCTGTCTAGCATCCTTGACGGGTTCTCCCTACAGCTAGTCGATATGTCTTATGATCAAACATGCGGTGATGGAACTTAGCTCCTATCGTTACATACTTTCTCCCCGAATGAGCAGCGTTTTGAACACTCATGCGCTCTCATCAGCATGACGATCTTACTTCGCACATATCTGTTTCTTCCACTAGGGAGAGTTTTTTTTCCTTAAAATCCCACAAACCCCATTCAACACATTCCTCTTCCGTAAAAATGCCCAAGACATTTTCCAGTCTTCATTTTTTTTTATTTATTTTTTTCACCTCACTGATTCGAACACCTGACCGCCAAGAAGCTGACTTGCTATTCATAACTTAAGAACTGTCTATTTTTGCACATTCATTTTATTTTTTCTAATGCCAATGGCCTTCCAGGTACTCAAATAAAAAGATATATCGATATATCTACCTTTACCTTTCAAACGACTTATGTTTCAGAATTAGGCCTGAAGAGACCACAATTGAATCGAACGCTTTCTCTAAAAGCGGAGGACAGGAGGGAATTGGTTGACTCAATAGTGAGGTGCTTTCAAAATATGCACTAAACAATTCTGACCTACCATTAGCGTCCATGAGGAATATTTTTTTAATCATTTAGCTAAGGAGGGATTTCATGATAACGCTTAGAAGAAGACCGATGACGGAAGATTTTTATTTAGTTATTTATTACCAGTTAACATGCTTGGTAAAAAGAGATGTACAGTAGAAGATCGAACTGACAGTGAAAAAAACTCCTGGTAGTTCTTTTCAGTTTTTCGGGATAAAAAAATCTGCAGATATTTGAATGATCACCGTTCGGGACGGTGAAGGGTTGACACTAGTGCACGGCGTAGTCGTTCTCCCTAAGAAGCCAATACGATGGAACCAAGAATCGCCCCGGACACGCCCAAGTTCTTCAGCTCCTGAAGTTCTGTCTCAGGACGAACTTAACGTTTGACGGAACAATGTACGAGCAATTGAAGGGAAGACCAATGGGTTCACCGATCTTTCAACTCTTAGCCAAGGTGGTTCTACAACGGTTGGAGCCGTTGGTCTTCCAAAACCGCAGACTGAAATTCTGTGCTCATTATGTGAATGACACCTTCTTCTTCATCGAACGGGATTCGGTGCTCACGTTCAAAGAACGTCTCAAGGGCGTCTTCCCAGACATACAATTTACGATGAAGGAGGAGGAGAGAAACCAGCTGGCCTTCCTCGACGTTCTCATCTGCCGCAAAGATTTGGGTAGCCTAAAGACCGGTGTTTAGGAAAGCGACAAATACGCTGCAAGTACGAAACTTCAACAGCAACCATCCAATCAGCCACAAACGCAGTTGCTTAAGGACGCTATATCGACGTGTTGAGATGCACTGCAGTAACCGGAAGATGAGGTTGCCGAATTACAATATATTCGACGGGTGGTCAGAGAAAATGGTTGCATGCAAAACTTTGCCAAACGGTTCAACCGCAATCACGATGAGTGGCAAAATCGCACCGAACCTAAATACTGGTGAGTGATTCCATACGCCAAAACGTCTCGGAGGCTATCAGGCACCTTCTCACACCACTTGGCGGTGGAGTGGCACACAAACCGGAGGCGCCCATTAGGCATCCGGAAATGAGAGCAATGGACCAACGTCCGTGGTAAGAAACATCTGGAGTTGTTTATCGGATCTGGGGCACTTGAGGGCAAAGCACCTACATTAGAGAAACTGGAAGCCTGCTTCATTTGCGAATTGCAGAACATGTGGCAGCGGTGCAGCGAAATGACGCCAATTCTCAAGTCAAGTCTCATTTTAAGAGAAGCCCTCTCAAATTCAAGTTCAATTAAGCCGAAATTCTTGTAATAGATGATACTCGCGTAAGCCATTATTTTATTGAATCATGGCTTACAAACGCCCAGTCTATCAACAAGTGCGATGACCTCACCGACCGATATTCGGTTTTGAGACTCAGTTTAACCAGGGCAATCGGGAACTGGGGGAACGCTCCAGTGAACGCATTTTACATCGCAAATGCCAGAGGCAGATGGCTGAGCAATAATCACGCCAAGCTCCAACGCGGATGACGAACATTCAGAGGATAACAATCTGCATGCCAGTCATCCAACATTAACCGCACCAGAGTGCATTTGTTATCGATGAAGGAGGGGTCGTTTATTGTCATAGACCTGCGGTAGCGTAGTGACTGCATCCTAAAAATAATGCAACTCCCTGTGTATGAATTTACCCCGTATCTGATACTGGTATCGTCCCCATTGTTTTCTTCTGTAAACATTGCGATCGTCTTTATGTTTTGTAGCCGGCTGTTGCTATAGCTGATGAGCTCCTTTGGATTGTTAATGGCTCGATCGGAAATGTGCGTTTAAGGCTCCCTTCCTAGTCTACGGATGTTTGACCTTAGCTCGTCCTGCTTTCGATGCAACTCTTCGTAATGCGAGTATTGATTTTTTGCGACGTACACCCTCCATAGTTTGATCTTCCTTTTTAACTCTCTCTCTCTCTCTCTCTCTCTCTCTCTCTCTCTCTCTCTTTAATCCCGTCAAGGACATCATACAAGTTAAGTATCGATAGTTTAGTTCCCACTGTGGCAAAATTTCCTCCCCAGAAATTTAGCCGAAACTGCGTCCTCTTAATTTGATTGCTGCACACAGCAACTTTCGACAGCAACTTCATATGACCACTCTTACCCAGCAGTGCTATGGACCTAAGTTCGCCAACACTAACCAGGTCTTGTGAAAGGACGAGGTTCATACAACTTGCACGTTAAGCCTCTTTGAATTTGATTGAAAATATGACATTTTGCACTAGAAAGAGATTAGTTGTCGATTTCAAGAGTCCAGAAACAAAAGAACTGCGCGAACCGTTTACTGAAAACTAGCTTCAGTCTATCATCGGTGCGTTGAAATCTCCAGTTACCAGTCTGTCTTTGGTTTTGGCCACTTCTTTAATTTATCCAACCACTGCCTCATAAACCTTTGGAGTTCGGTTGGGTGGTCTGTAGACAGTCAGGAAATCCAGCTTTGGTGTACCACCTATCGTCAGTTTCAACTAGACGGCTTCTTAGTCACATGTATAAACAATTTTGTGCTCTGGTGCAATGATTCACCTATTGACAGAGACTGCTAATCCTCCTCCTTTTTATGCAACCTGTCTCGGCCAAAAGAGTTAATAACCATTGAGTACAATTTCAGCATTAATTTTTCAACCTGTGACCAGGTCTCTGTAATGGAAAGGACATCCGGCTGCAAATCTGATACCCCCACCTTCATTTCATTTGGCTTCTGAAATAAACTCTATGAAATCATATAAAAACAAAGAGCAGTTTTACCCGAATAGATTTTCAAGCGACTTGTGGATCAAGTTCGCTTGAACTTTCCTGTGGCTAGTTTAATTTGTTGTCTTTTGTTGGCGACTTTGTCTAGAGCCTATTTCAGACCAAAGTATAGCGTGTCTAGTGTGCTTCCGGAATTTTTATTTCTGGAAATGACTTAAGAAAAGTGATAGAATAGGACTTAACGAAGTTGTACGCAAAAGGGATGTTGGGAGGGAGGTATAAAAGCGGCGTTTGTTAAGTCTTTAACCAATTAATTCTACATAGTTGTTAACGAATTTGGCGATTGAATGCGTTCGGTTAACATCACAATAAATTTTGATATTACATTGGTTGCCAAGTTTATGCATCAGAGAAAGGTTCAAGCAGTTCCATATGATTAGAAAATGTATTTTCAGTGAAGTAATGGGAGTAGCTTAGATAAATTATTGGAGCCTCACGCATGTCATTTTCAATTTGACATACTACAACACCTTATTTGGTCTAATAATCGATTCAACTTGACCTCCTTTTTAACACTTTAAAAGATTTTAGATTAGAAAAATGCAGACTAAAACCACAAAGTATTTTTTGAAGCAGACTTCACTAAGTTGATCTTGAATGTCAGACGCTCAATTTACCGTGAAGCGGATGCTCTCTCCTTTTGTTTGCAATAATTTAAGCCGAAAAATCCTTCGTTGAACTTTTCTGCGTAGACCAATACTTGCATACTTTGGGTTCCATAAACATGCTCATTCAATCAGCAATGCAACCGAATATATAGGGCTTTAAATGTGGGACAATTACTGCGCTTTAATATCCAACTAAATAAGATTTAGCGGTGACTTGTCAAATAGCCTATGCTGTGTAACATTTTTTATAAGAGAAGTTTGTTTATTTTAATGATGCGCTTCTAGAAACACATGGTCTGCTCCTAGCCTCTCGTTCAGATAGTTGTCAACAGTAAATAAGACCACCGAACTACAATCTTCGGCTCTCAAAATGATACCTACATTAATATGGAACTCTAGGGTCGTTAACATGTACTCACGTGCCCAGATGCAAACTGACACTCTCTTGACCTATCATTCTGACCTCAATATCTGCTTAAGGGAGCGGACATAGATATACATTTCTTAGTTTATCTGAAATACCGCAATGTATAGAAGAGGAGACTGGTTAATCGGTGAGCCGATTGTGTTGCCTATTCTTTACATCAAACACCCATTTCCTTACACACTAGCTCTTTAACAGGAAAGGACAAATGATCATTGCTAGGGTATGTTGCAATCGAAAAACCGAAGACGCTACCGAGAAAGGCAAATAACCCTATAGACAAGGAGGATGCTGAAAGAACCCCTGCATATTCAGATTTAATCCATATACCGGTCAGTCGTTATACAATAGCTCTGTTCAGAGCATTATAAGGAACTTTTTCCACGTAGGGAAAAATGGTTAACACCTGACAAGCAGCATCTCACGAGGGAAAGGAGACCTTAGTAAAATATTTAAAGTACAGTCTTTGAGTAGAAATCTCACGTAATGGACAGTATTTCAAACCCCAATCAGTTCCCTGGGGGCTTGGTCTTTATTCTCAGTCAACCTTTCCAGTGGATTCTGCCCTAGAACAAGGAAACCCTCTACTGTCCTTCCAGTATTAGCGTGAAAATCTCGGACTAATTTTGATAACTCTTGGGGTGAACATAAAGCATTGTCTTTGGCAAAACTTCTTGGAAAAGATACTTTTGCATTAAATATTCAATTCCTGTGACCAAGCTGATTCTGAGTTTTCTCCAGGGTAAAATTTCACCCGAGGAGTCTTGTAGTGCACGGCACTTCGGCTTTCCTCATCTTACAACTTCTACAAAATTATAACAGTAGTCAGCGGCAGATATCGACTTTGCTCTTAGTAGAGTTTTCCATAAGGAGCCACATAGAAGTTTTTTGGTAAAACTAAAAGCCATAGGGACCTGGCCACCTGTAGACTTCCTGGGGTCGTACTTATCCAACAACTGTCACGTCATGGTTCGTTACTGTTATTCGACGCCTTATCTGATCAGCAATAGCATATTTTCATGTACGGTTCTGGTTTCTTTACTTTTCTGTTCTTATATAAGCGAGATTTCAACGTAATTGGAAATTTGAAAACGTTAATTTATGCTTACGAACTTATGTATGTCTATTCATTTTCAGCCGAGTAAATTTTGGCCTTGAAAAAGGTAACCCAGTTTTGTCTTTTCCAACGAAGTGGAATTCGAAATTGCAGATTGATTTCTTTTCTTCCAACTGGTGTTTTAATTTGCTGCGATCTCGCCAAACTCTTTGGCTAGCTAATTCTTCAAAAAAATTTCCTTATCAAAGTTATAGGAACAAGCTAGCTTAATAACCCCTACCAAGGCTGCGGGGATGTGATTTCATATCTTGTAATATTTTCTTTCCGGAAATAAAGCTCAGAACTTATCATTTGTTTAGCTGTCCCATCGTCGAACGTTGCTGTCCTTTCTTTGATCTAATGAGGGCCTGTGACCGTCGTACAACTGAAAATTATGAAAGTTTTTTGAGTCGATTCTTGTGCTGGATCCTATCCTTCTTGTTCATCTGGAAATTCATACAATCTAACGATTGTCCATGCTATTGATTGGTTGTTAAATAAACTAATATTGGCTCCAACGGCGATGATTTTAGCGGCCTTGAAATTTGCCTCCTCGTTTGGTCCCTAAGCGAATTTTTAAGGTTGGCGATGGGTTACCCTGTCTTAGAACCTTTCCAGTAGTTCCTTCGATCAGCGAGCAAACGTTATGCCCTTTATAGCTATTTCTCCATTGACGAGGAAAGTTCCGTGTCCACATTTGCTGTCATCTGCAGTATGGTTTACTTCCACTCACATCTCTTCGCATGACACGCCCCTTAAAAACCTTACTAATCACAATCACGGTGCACATTTTTCGGTCGATCACTCTCAATAAATTAAACTGGATTTTCTCTGTTAGGGGTTTTGACTACTCACTTATCTGCAGATCTCGCTTGTTTATCGTAACTTTGACGATACAAATAGGCAGACAGTCAATACAAAAGTCATTATCATTACCAAAGATATCCATCGTGTACTGCACAGCATGGTTGGTGCAAGGACGGTAACTTGCACGTGAATCAGCTTATAGTGATGAAATTGTGCAGTATGTACTGTACCTCCTCCTCCCGCACCCACCTTATATCATGAGGGGCATAAGTATTATGAGCACAAGCTGGCAACCGCACATGCGTACTTATTCGTTCTAAGTAGGTTTGGAATATTATTCAGTTGCATGTTCAGCACCCATGTGGCTACACGAGCCTTACCAACCCACACGGTCTCGGGACATTCAGACGCTGCATGGGTCTTTTCACCCACTTGCATTTATACGAAAGCGGAAACAATAGCAACGATACTGTGACAATTCCACTACCTCACCTTAGGACTGCTACTACCATTATCCCCACACAGAATGTAAGTGGGATTGGAAACTGTCCACAAGACGATCGCGCGTTCCAGGCACACATCGGTCTGGTCGGAGACACGAGAATTTATTGCAGGGGGACAAGAAGACCAGTACTCGGCACCCCGATGTTAACTCGTAACACTCGCGTTCCCGGCTCGGGCTGCAGCCGCACACTTAGCCACCGCATGGGCCTATTTGGTCAAATACACTTACACGAAAATCCACCAGAAAACAACACGGTTCAGCCACACATATACAAACGCGGTTGCATTAGTGTACACAGGCGATAGACAATGCACAGCACATCGCTCATGAGAAAGTACACGTTTGTGGCACACGAAAAGCGGATGATTCACGTCAGGTGAACCACTGCTCCGAAACTTATTGCTATTCAGCCGACGCAGACTAGCCACTGATGAGACAGTAGAGGAAAAAAGAAAACGAGGCCGAAAGTGGGGAGTCTGTCCCTGCGGCAAATCAGTGCACTTCTCATCAATGATCAATCTGACGCGCAATTAGTCGGCGGGTAGAAGGATGCCAACTGACCAGTTAACTCGGTCCGACTCAGGGCTGGGGGACAGACTGAAAGGCGCCGTCACAGGGCACCCTCTACGAAATGCTTATTATAGTCTGAGTATCAGGTCACGTTTGCCACCCGTAGACGGGTCGTTCATTTGTCAACCCCTGCGCCTGTGTTCAAGTTCGGCCGTCTCAACTTTGTCTTGCCAATGGTGCATGGTGAGTGTAAGGAGAGGACGAGGTAGAGGACGAGGTAGAGGAAGATGACAGACAGGTGGAGGGGAGAGCGATTTAGAATTGGTTCGGACCTATTCGGCCTTTATTCATCTTCCCTGTAGAGTACTTCTATCGGTGGCGCTGTTGTCCTGAACGCGCCATCATATCATGGGTTTGGTTGTGCGTGTGCTGGCTTTGTATATCAGCCAAGTTGGGTCAAGACGCTGATGCCAAATGCGCAGCAACTTTCTTCCGCTAAGACTGTTTGGTCGCACCGATAAACCCAAAGACTATCCTGTTTTGGATGTTTAATCCGAGTAATATCTGCATGACTCGCGGGCTAAACACAGGGGGGGGGAGTTAATACAGTCCAATGTATTATGTAATACACCATTGGCAACTACCTGAAATCATGATTTTTGTAGTTTTAATCATAAATTGCAAGTTTTCGTTACCAAGTCAGTCAGATTATTTTGCCATAATAAATTGAGTTTTATTTTTAAAAGTACAATTTAAAAACCAGTCGCTATCTAGGATAAAAAACCTCGGAAAGAACACTCGGGAGCAGGTAGGCACTGCGGACGGTTCCTCAAGTATTTAGGATTTTTACTGACATTTCCCATGTTCCACAGCACATACTTCTGATAAGTATACACAAATGATCACCGGGTTTTATTTGATGACCGCATTTGTAATGACAGACAGTCAAGTGATGAACTTTGGACTAATAATCCTACTGGTCTGGTAACCTTTTAAGAGCCTTTGCAGCATTGTAGGTGGGGTCAGGGGTACTAGTTAGGGGTAGCACCACACAGATAGCATTTGGTCGCTCCATTTGTCTCGTACAGGTGGTGAATGCTCCTGTGGCCGCCTCTAACTGATACCCAACTCCCACCTGTGGCTCCTCGAAGTTGGGTTCTTCCCAGCGGCCACACCCCGGGCAACCGTCACGACCGGCGGGTTAAACCAGGTGAGAGCCCCCTGTGTTCTGTGTGCCTCCATACCCGGTATGTCTGACTCCCAAACTTCCATCTACCCCCCTCAAAAAGTCCTACGGTGAGGGCGACAGCAAACCCGTAGGTGGCCCAGGCTAACTCTGGTCGTTCTCCTACTAAAACTAAGACGTGACCCATAGTGGAGTTCGGCAGCCGCCTGGGATGTCCGAGCAGCCCTATTTAGGGACAGCACTGCTTGCCTCCTCGCGGAGGAAGGGGCTAGAAAAGGTGTCCTAAACAAATGCTTGTTATCACGTCTTCTGCAGCCGACCGCGGCTCGCAGATCGCAAAATACGCGGTCGTAAAACTCAAACAAACAACAATACCCCCCGTCCCAATCCCCCTCGCCATACCCTCCAGGCTGCTCGGGTGACTCCACTCACACTAGCAGCCTGGAATGTTCATTCTCTTTAAGACAATCCTAGGAGCAACCGGCCGGAACGGAGGACGGCGCTAGTCGCTCGGGAATTGTCGCGCTACAAGGTGGACATTGCTGCTCTCAGCGAGACCCGATTCTCTGAGCAGGGTCAGCGGCAGGAGGTGGGTGCCGGCTACACCTCCTGGAGCGGCCAGCCAAAGGCAGAGCGACGCGACGCTGGTGTTGCCTTAGCCATCCGGAACGACATCGTGGGACGTCTGCCCTGTCTGCCGCAGGGTATCAATGATCGCCTGATGAGCCTCCGCCTGCCTCTTCGGGGAGACCAGTTCGCCACCATCATCAGCGTCTACGCTCCCCCAATGACGAGCTCTGATGCGGCGAAGGGCAAATTCTACGAAGACCTGCACGCCCTGCTGGCGACTGTGTCTAAGGTGGACAAGTTAATTGTTCTTGGTGACTTCAACGCCCGCGTCGGGACGGACCACGCTGCCTGGCAGAGACTGTTGGGTCCCCACGGTTTCGGTAGCTATAACGATAACGGCCTCCTTCTTCTGCGAACGTGTGCGGAACACCGTCTCCTGCTGACCAATACCTTCTTCCACCTTTCGGCGCGGAAGAGGCCACGTGGATGCATCCTCGGTCACGGCGCTGGCATCTGCTGGACTATGTTCTCGTCCGGAGGCGAGATCGACAGGACGTGCTGGTAACCAAGGCGATCTGCAATGCCGATGGTTGGACAGATCACCGCCTCGTCATCTCTCATATGGGGCTCTGACTGCAACCCCGACGAAGGCCCCAAGGTAACAGGCCGTCAGGTAAGTTAAATACTCTTTTGTTAAATTTGCTTGCTCACTGTTTTGATTTCAGCAACCAAATAACCGAGAAACTGGAGGACCTGCATGCTCCAGATGATAAAGCTACCGTGGAGACACGATGGTGTCAACTGCGAAATGTCATCCAGTCCACCGCCCAAGAAGTCCTAGGACGAGCACGCCGTCAACACCAGGTATGGTTTGCGACAATGACGCCGACATCAGAAACTTACTCGCGGAGAAGAATGGACTACACAAAGCCTACATGGACCTTCGGACTGACGCCACCAAAGCAGCTTTCTTCAGATGCCAGCGGCTTGTACAGCAACGGCTGCGGGAGATGCAGGATGCCTGGATAATCCGAAAGACTGAGGAAATCCAGGAGTATGCGGACCGCAATAAAATGAAAAACTTTTTCAAAGCCATCAAACGGCCCGTGTATCAAGGGGTCCGCACCGCTGCTCAGCTCTGACGGCACAACACTGCTGACAGAGAAATCGCAAATTCTGAAGCGCTGGGCCGAGCACTTCAGAAGTGTCCTTTATTGCTCATCAGCCATCTCCGATGCTGCCATTGACTGGCTCCCTCAAGTGGACACAAACAATGACCTGCATCTGCCGCCTTCCCTACCAGAAACCATCCGGGCCGTGCAGCAGATTTCCAGCGGTAAAGCACTGGGATCCGACGCAATCCCACCAGATGTCTACAAGCACGGTGGGCCCTGGCTGATGGCAGAACGCACAACACTCTTCCAGGAGATGTGGCGCCAAGGATAAGTTCCTCAGGATTTCAAAGACGCGACCATCTCTACGAACGGAAGGGGAACCAGCAACTCTGTGATAATCACAGAGGCATCTCGTTGCTCAACATCGCCGGGAAGATCTTCACCCGTATCCTTCTCAATCGTCTGAACGGTCATCTAGAGCAGGGCCTGCTCCCGGAAAGCCAATGTGGCTTCCGCCGACACCGCGGAACAACCGATATGATCTTTGCCACCCGAAAGCTACAAGAGAAGTGCCAGGAGATGCGAACTCACCTATACACTACCTTCGTGGATCTAACGAAAGCCTTTGACACGGTGAAACGCGACGTAATTTGGAATGTCATTCAGAAATTTGGCTGTCCTGAGCGGTTCACGCACATGGTGCGTCAGCTTCAGGACGGGATGATGGCGCGCGTCACTGACAACGGGACGGTATCCGAAGCCTTCGCAGAGACCAACGGAGTGAAGCAGGGCTGCATATTGGCTCCCACCCTGTTCAGTCTCATGTTCTCGGCTATGCTGATGGAAGCCTACCGTGATGAGCAGCTTGGGATATACATCGCCTACAGAACTGGCGGGCACCTTCTCAACAGTCGGCGTATGCAGGCTCCAACGCGCGTGTCTACGACTACAGTTCCTGACTTGCTCTTCGCAGACGACTGCGCCCTTAACACCGTGACGGAGGAGGACATGCAAAGGAGCATGGACCTCTTCGCCGAAGGCTGCGCCGATTTCGGATTGACAATCGGTACAGCCAAAACGGTTGTCATGCACCAGCCGCCACCCAGCACGGAATACAATGCTCCTCGAATCAATGTCAACGGTGCTCAACTCAAAAACGTGGAAACCTTCGCTTATCTACGAAGCACGCTGTCACGCAACACGAGAATCGATGACGAGGTTGCCCAACTGATCTCCAAAGCTAGTCAGGCTTTCGGCCGGCTGCAAGCCTCCATGCGGAATCGCCACGGTATTCACCTGAACACCAAACTGAAGATGTACAAGGCCGTCGTCTTGATGAGACTCCTTTACGGAGCGGAGACATGGACCGTCTACTTGAACCAAGCCAGCAAGCTGAATAACTTTCATCTCAGCTTCCTCCGCAGAATACTGAAGCTGAGATGGCAAGACAGGATCCTGGACACGGAAGTCCTGAAGCGGACCGGAGTCCTCAGCATCCACGCCATGCTGAGGCAAGTGCAACTGCGATGGAGCGGCCACCTGGTAAGAATAGACGACGAGCGACTACCCAAACGACTTTTCTACGGAGATGTCACTACAGGTGCTCACCGACAGGGAGGTCAAAAAAGACACTACAAGGACACTTAGAAGAAATTGCTGAAGCAACTGCAAATCAACCCAACGACCTGGGAGGATCTCGCCCAGAATAGACAGACATGGAGAAGATCCGTGAAGACTGGTTTAGCAATCTATGAGGCCAACCGGATCGCCGCCGCCAAAAGAGCGGCACGAAAGTCACCAGCGCCCCGGACCAACATCGTTGATGCCCAGGCCCTGCCAATATGCCCGCGCTGGCAACGAATTTTCCGCGCGCGAATCAGCCTGGTTGGACATCTTCGGACGCAATGCACCAACAATCCAAATTTCTACGTCAAATTCTGTCAACCCTCCTTCAGACTCCCCCACCCTCACTCCTGGCATCAATTCCATTACTCCCGCTATCATAAAGACCACATCCCTTTACTCATCGCCTTTTACCCCCACCAACGCCTTCGCCTTCACTACCACCACCATCAGCGATGTGACTCTCTCCTAAACTGTCCTCAATGCGACCGCACAGTCAGCTCACGCATCGGCCTGGTCGGTCACTTGCGAATCCATCGTACAGAGACTGGTGAACCAGTGCCTGGAGCACCAACACACGGCAGAGATCTTCGTCTCCACTGTCCTCGCGCATTCACTCATCGCATGGGCCTATTCGGTCACATGCGCATCCATGACAGCGGAATTCACCGCAATACCATCAACACCGATAAATCATGCACACCCTCCGCTCCTGCCATTCTTACCACCACTACCATGAATGACATCCCTCCAGCCTCTACCGATTTCTCCTGCCCACAATATGCCGGCAACTTCCACTCACGCATCGGCCTGGTCGGTCACCTGCAAATCCATCGCACGGAGGCTGGTGAACCAGTGCCTCGGGCTCCGACATACAGTCGCCGCACCCACCTCCACTGCTCCCGCACATTTACACACCGCATGGGCCTATAAGAACACATGCGCCTCCATTACAAACCTGCGGTAAACCACCGGAGGCTAAGCCACATCAGCGCCCACCATCTACACTAATACATAGACAACACCCTCACAATCATCATAATGTACCTGATAAAATCACGGTATCCTAGAAACCGTGGCTTGGAAGGCTGCCAATCTAACGCTTACACCAGACCACGCCATCGGCCCAGCGTATGCGCTGTGTGTCAAGTGGCTGACCAGTGAACTGGGAGTCAGGCGGCGATGGCTCCTTTATATCCCCTAATGTGGCCTTTATGGCACTCCCACTCCGTTGGATCCAAGCCAGGTGTGGTGGCACGCCCAGGGGTGGCTCCGGCCGCGCCAGCCACCTGCGCCCTCTCCCATCTCCGGTCTTCTTGACTCTGTCTTGACACCGGGCTCAGGTGGAGGAGGAGAGTGCGGTAGCTGCAGCTCAAGGCTACTATCACTTAAAACGAATTCACGCGCATGTCACCGTCCCTACACCACCTGGTGTGGAGCATACGGTGGACCTCGTCGAAATCGACGGTCGAACTGACATATCCCCTGAGTAAGTAAATCCTGGTGTGTGCGTTATTTGGGCCAGGTCGTGTTGTGGCGCGCGAAGACGGGTACGCAGACCCGTCAGCGAATGCGCCCACTCCCACCTTAGACAACTGACTGGCTCGGATGGTGGTCTGATTGTGGAGGTGGGGGAGAGATTGAGGTCAACAGCTCAGCGCATTTTCCTCACTATAAACAATCTGACGTGCTTGAAACTATCACGGTGCGCTAAAAGCCGTGACTTGGAAGGTTGCCAACTGACGGGATAACTCGGACCGCGTGGTCAGCCCAATGTGTGTTTTGTGTGGTGGCTGACTGGCGGACTGAGAGTCGGACTGCAATGGCTTTTTCTTAATGTGGCTTTTACGGCACTCCCACTCCGTGGGATCCGAGCCAGGTGTGGTGGTACACCCAGGGGCGGCTACAGCCGCGCCAGCAACCCGCGCTCTCTCCCATCTCTGGTCTTCTTGACTCTGTCTTGACGCCAGGCTCCGGTGGGGGGAGGAGGAGAGTGCGGTAGCTGCAGCACAAGGCTACTATCACTTAAAACTAATTCACGCGCAAGTCACCGTCCCTGCACCACCTGGTGTGGAGCATACGGTGGATCTCGTCGAAATCGACAGTCGAACTGTCAGGTGGCACTATGGTTACAGAGATGTTGCCATAATTTCCAACTAGAAGGAAAACCTAACCAATAAGAGCACGCGTTCACTTTAAACTCCCGAAGTTAGAGAAATTCATTCAAGCACTTTTGCATCCGACGATGCTGTTGGTTTGCCTGTGTGGAAGTTATCAAAAGGAGTTCGCCGGACGCCAATAATTTTTTCCCCGTTTTCAAAGTTCATCAGAAGATATATCGGTTCGCCATTGACATCTTACTCCTGTGATTTCAGGAATAACGGCCAACCCCCAGTTCCTCTTAAGGCAAAAGGGTTCTTGCTTGCTCATTCTTCTGGTGGGATTCCGTGTTATTTTAAGAGAGTTATTGGTCAATTTCGATGCAGTTAATGTCTGCAGTTTTTCGGTCTTTTTTACCATAAAAGGTTAATGTGCTCCACAGTGGTTTCTCTTTAATCCAATCAGAGGTTTTAAGTGAAGGGCAGGAGAACGACAATGCCCCCTCCATACACCGAAAAAACCTCTTATTATCTGCTAAACACCGCATCTCCAGAATAGGGAAAAAGACCCGTGCAAAACGAGTATTTCTGTCTGCAGCGCCAAGACAAGAGATGAACATACTTGAAAACAAAAACAGAACTTGGGGTAGGTTTTGGAATTTCGTCTAAACAGATAAGCTCACGAGCCAGGGGTGCTTCTCTGTAGGTAGATTCCTCCCTTGTAACAGAAAACCGAGTTAACGGTTTTACAGGGAGCGAATTGCTACCGCCCTCCTGAGCTAAGGGATTTTCTAGACGAGAAAAGCACGAATCTTGAAGAGGGAGCACAGTTCATTCACCTAAGCGAGAAGAGAAAAGGAGTAATGAAAACAGGCTTGTAAATAAACGAAAGGAGGGGACAGCAGTTGTCCCCATTGGTGACTTCCAGCATATAATAGGCGCCGCAATGACAAGGTAAGCGGTGTTGTAGCGAACAAAGCTTAGAAACCAGGCATAAAAATAGACCGTGAACAAGTTTCCTATAGTAGTCTTTTAAAAAATGCTGGAAATCATATGCCAAAATTTTTCAAACGCTACGAGTAGTATAATCTACCTTAAAAAGAAAACTAGCTTAAGGTCTGTTTGACGGCTGTGCGGCGATTCAATGGCCCCTACAAACATGTTAACAACGCATGACAAAATAGAAAGTGCATTTCTCATGACCGTGTGCACTTCTGGTTCACACTGGTACTATCTTAGGAGTACACGACTACGTTCAGGTACCAAATCTTGTTTGTTTTCAAAACTGGTAAGTTAATTAGTTGTGTCGTTTTCGAGGACAGTAAGCACGCTGATCGTACAATAAACGGTCGACCACTATACCTTGACGGTAAATACGGTGACAGCAAGTAGAAACGACATTCATGGGCACTTACTAAATACAAGCAACAGGTCAATGGATTACCACGTGGGATTTCGGAATTTGTTAACATACGATCGCACTAAATAGCAAGCGGTCGAAACTGCCACTGAGACATCAGGAGATTACCAGCAAGCGATGAGACCTTTGTCTTACTGCCGGAGGTGGTCTTCTGAACAAATAATGGCATTATTTTAAGGTCGAAGAACATTTATCAAATGACGTGAATGAATAAAGTATTCTAGTGTTGAGGTAGATACGAACACACTACTTCCCAACATAAGCTATTCCTCAAAATACTCGATCGAACGTAGTCTATTTGTATAGACTGGTTTTTTGGTGTCCGGGTAGTACATTAGAAGTTTATTAAGATTAGGTCGGCTCAAACAGCAACTGCATAGTACAGAGTGCAGAGTACAAAGTGTTCGGCATGTGAAAATATTGTCCTGCATTCACGAAATTCCCCATAAAAAGTACGTGTCGGTAGAAATGAATAATTTCGCAACAGGAAAGCTAAACAGATGATGGTGTAAGCCTCACAATCATGTGAAAACAGGCGTTATTTGTACTTTTGTTTCAGAGAAAAAGAACTACCGAAAGCACTCTAAGCAAACTCATCGGCTGAACTGACTACGACTACTACTATTCACCCCAATATGCCATTTGAAAGTCGATGAGCATGGACACTCAGATCGCTCATAAGTCGTAAGTACCCGAAAACTTCGACAGATAAAGCTAAAACAAACAGAGGTTCGCTGCTCGTGTGAAGGAACCATGAATATGGATAGAACATACGAGGATGTCGTCTATGGTTCGAGATGCCAACTTGCAACGCCTACAATAATTGACATAGATTTTTGCGCCTCCTAGTGTTTTCTCGCAAGACTTTTACCCATATTCCAAATACTACATGCATTTTCCTGTAATTTGCATGCCTAACCAGTCACTGGCTCAAACGCTTCGTTAATGGGCTGCATATGGGGTGGTGGTGGTGAGGGGAGGGAGTGTAACGCATGAAACCTGGTGACGGAAATGTAGATGGTCAGTTATGAGCACCTCAAACGTGCTTTTCTAATTCTTCGCTTAACCTGCTCTCGCATCAGCGTGAGTAGTTACGACAGTCGAGCAATAGAAACTGGAGTCTTATCAAAACAAACTTTGGCGTACTTAAAATTTTTTGTCCACGGGAGTCAGTTGAAACAGGACGTGAACAAGCATGTTACTTATGAAAAATCATATTTTGTCGGTTATCAGGAAATCCGTGTGACCTACATCACAAAATGGTCATTTTGTGACTTTTGCGCGAGCAGTAACTCGATTTTGTGCGACTTAGTGTCCGATAATACGTAATTTAAAAACGAAACGGGCAAGATTGACAGCCGTTTGAGCGATATTTTCGTGTTTATATAATACTGTGCGACGTACTTATGGCTGTAAAACAAGGCTCACCGCAAGCGAAGAATCCCAAAATGGCCCCAATATAAAGAGAAAAGTGAATTCTTTCACCTGGGGCGGAATAATTATCAGAGAAATGAAAAGGCTAGTAAAATATCTCTATCTTTCCCTTGAATTTGCCTCGGAACAAAAGCAAGTACGTGGATATTCGTCAGCTAAATACCATAATAAAGACGTTTTCAGAGGTAATTTATTAAAGAAGAGTGTTCAATTGATCAAGAACATATTTGTCGCACACCTTCGTTGCTGACGGGCACTTTTTGTGGGCGATCAGGTTTCGTGTTTGGATGAGTCTGAAAATACGATCTAAACGGTCATCTGTATTAAAAAGAACGCCAACCGAATCATTACGACAAAAACTTTCATGATATATCTTAGTTAGAGCAGTTAAATAGACAAAAACGACTGATGAGCATACGCACTGCTTTCGATAACTTCTCTTTAGGCCAGACACTACGGCTGATACGTCGACGACATCTTTGCAATTGTCACAGAAGAAACAAATGTAGACGATCAAAATCACGTTGGAGATGGAAAGAGCAAGTTTACTCCCTTTCTTAGACGTCCTTCTAAGCAGAAGAACTGGCGGCAGCATATGAAGGAGAGTTTATCGAAAGAAAACCTGGTCTGGGCCATATACGAACTTTGGCAGTTTCGTACCTCTCCAACAGAAACGCCATATAGTCCATTGCTTAGCGCAAAGGGCTAGAAAAATTTGCTCGGCAGATAGTATCGAGGATGAGCCTAAACCAAGCCGTTACACAAACGTTCCCAGCAGTGAGACTTCACGTAGCGTTCTCAACCAACCCTCTGTTACGAGGTGAAGGTAAGGATAGACTGCCGGCTCAGACAACCTCCATGTGCATTTACTCATTTACTTGCTCCTGTGGTCTCAAGAGTCGGCGCCTATCCAAAAGAATAAGAGAACACCTGCCAGCATGGTTGAGTAAAGGGAAAGTCAAGAGCATAAAAAGCGCCATCCTTGCACATACTGTTGACACCGGGCATTGTGTGGACCCCAGCGAAGCTTTCCGTGTAATTTATAAGGTCCCACCAAACTACCCCAAGCCACTGGGTCAACGTCTACGAGCAGAAACAGAAGCGATTGCCATTAGGTTGAAGAAGCCGGTTTTGTGCGCACAAAAGAACCTCGTACAAGCTCCGCACTTAGCTTGGTCAACGGTCGTTTAACTGCATGCATTCCCCGCGCTATCTCTGTCCTCCCCTTCTCCTAGAACGGCTCTACCAAACACTCACTGCCAACTTACACAGTGTTTCATAGCATCCATTCCCTATGCACACCTCTCACATGACACACACAAACGGACGAACATTATCGATTTCATGTTTTAAATTTATACTACGTTACAACGTTTCCCTATAACTCTACTGGCCTGAAGAGCAGTTATCGAAAGCAGTGCGTATGCTCACCAAGTCGTCTTTTGAATCTATTGATGGGAATTTTCGCAACTTTAAAAACGACCGAACCTATGCTCCCAATATCCAATGGAGAACACTGAACACTGCAAAGAACTCACCAACTTTTTAAAGATAAATCGTAACTTAACGGACTCCACCGTCGCCAAAAATCAAAAAGTAAGTTGACTGAAGAAATGTTCTATTAATACACAAAAAAATGATATGCTTACGATTGCATTCGCTACTTCTGTTGCGATTCCCTAATCACTGACCGGGTGTGAAAACTTTTACTCTTCTAACGTCCCTATTAGAGAAATCAGGCTACAACTCTTTTATTTTAAGCACCTACATCTCGAACACTACAAAACCGAGGAGGTTACATCACCTTCTCTTTCATCATTTTCAGAATCCATGATCAAACATTACGCACTTAACTGCGTGCCATAATTCACCTAACACTAATTATGGGAGGATATTTCTGTAGAATATGTGTAATGACACCTTCCTTAAACGTTGTTGCCTTTATGTTTTCTCAGTTATTTGCATGGTGGGTTTATGTACCTCAAGAAACTGAGTCTTCACATTCGGCGCGAATATCCTCGTTTCCAGTATGTCCAATTACCTTGAGAAATGTTTTTATTTCTAACTAATGTAATATTACTTTATGTGTGGTTCCAATCAAGTAAGGTCATTCTTTGATATCTTGGTTGTTGCCGATGCATGTGAACTGGTTTCCGATTGAATAGAAATATTTCGTTAATTTAGACATATTTCATCAGATAGAGCCACTAATGTATAAAGGGCGACCATGTGGTAAAACTGCCTTTCTACGTCACATTACTTATACCTAGAGGCTTTTCGTCTTCCGTCGATGTTCAGGGCACATTGCAGTAAAGAGTGAATGAGAAATAGTTAAGAAAAAATATCCGTATTCGGTGGCGAATTCTCAACGTCAGTGCATTGTGCAGAAGTGAGCAAAACGAGCCATCGGACACCAAGTTCAATTATCTTATTTTTGAACTGCGGCATGGTGAAGATTCTGCTGTTTGTCCCAAGAGCATTTTGACTACAGGCCTTCTGCTTCGTTGAAGCCCAATTAATTTTGCAGCGGGTGTTGTTTTTAAATAAGGTGAGGGAGAAGAATATGTCGTCAGATGAGACTGGAGTCGACGCAACAATGTTGTGTTGTGTGGAATCACCGTGACACGATGAAATAGTGTGTTACCGACTATTTAAAGTATGTATTCCTTTAACCGGCTTTCGGTTTCAGAAAATATGAACGCTGTAGCCGAAAAAAAGCTCGGTAAGACACAGGAACGTAAACCTCCACAATCTAGGTGGCCTGATGCCAAATTCCAGGAAAGAAACCTATTCCCGTATTCTAACATAATAACAGTGGCCTTTACCCAAGCCGTGAGTCTAATCCTTCTAGGATTTAGCGCAAGATGGAGGAGATCTAACTCCTGATTCTGCCAAAAGTTCTAGATGAAGTTTAAGTTGATCGGGTGCTGGTAGCATCTTACCATCCCAAATCCTAAGTTAGCTGTCAACACAGGAGCGAACATAGGCGTTTCAGTGCCAGCCGAGTTGCAGGGACGGAAGGGCGCAAAAGGAGATCGAAGCCTCCCCAGTCCCACCGGGTTTTTAAAAAAAGGAGTTGAGGAGACGTATAGGGGGAGAGAATGCACTTACCATACAAATGCAGAAGAAAGTATGTGTGACAATAATAACGGTGGTTAGAGTGACGAGGCAGGGCATCTCGAAACGAGCTGCCAAACTTGGTGGGAGGCCAAAGCAAACGGCCAGCACAGCGAGAGCGTAGAGAGTCATCAGACTGGGCCACGTCGGCGGCCTCGTCTTCGTCAGCTCGGCGAGTATCACACGGGTCTGGGGAAATTGGGAAGTTGCGTTAGGATTTTATAATAATACACAGTACCTATGTGAAACATGCGGTAAAGAAGCAGACCTCTTCCTTCGATCGAGGAAGCTGAGTGTGCAACTTAGCCACACTCTTTTTAAGCGTGTCAGTCATCGTGCGAAGAAAGAGCTTTGGTCCGAGCAGACGAGTCTATTCTCTGAGCACTTATCATAGCTGGAGATACTACGGAGAGTTAAAGCTGCCAGGAGTATACTGTAGGAGGAAGGGCAAGTCAGTAGCAACCCATAACGATAACAAACCATGGGTTTCGTTCTAAAAAGATGCTGGTTTACAGACTAACTATAGGAGAAAATTAAGTACGCATAATTAAATGGTGAGATCTAATTTACGGTTCATCAGATACAAAAACTGGGTGATAAACATACGGGCAAATGCCGTCCTTAATTAAGAGAGTATGTCTAGTTGAGGATATCTAACGAAAACCAATAGAACGCATGTGTCTTCAAAATTTAGAACTCCCATACCCCCTTTTGAAATTCGAGTTATAAAGAAACTATAGCCAACACGCCCGAAGCGAAAGCTGGGTATGCGATAGAAATTACATTTCAACTACATTTAAAAATTCAGAACATATTTTTATGGGCAGACTCAGCAATCACTTGCCCCTAAATTCTGACAGGCTACTACTGCGGGGATCGAATCAGTTGGACATTGATTAATCCCGCATAAGAAAATTACTCTATATTGTTCCGTAAGAATTTTATTCAAGTTTGATGGTCCATAAAGATTGTTCTATTGCAACATTTTTGAGATAATCGATTTGAAACAGTGGTGCCTATTCCCGCCATATGGTAAGGGACCGCACATTCGTCATGTCAGAGAGCTGCCTATTTCGCCGCTGGCCTTCGCTGAGGATTCTTCCACTGTTTGACCTCTTGTGGGGGCGCGGGAGTAGTCCACAGACACAGGCAAACAAGCGGGCGCCGTCTTCTCGATGTTCTTGCCGTTCTCGGCCCGCACAGGCGTAGGACTGAGATGGACTCCGCAAGGCAGAAGCGTAATAAGTCACAGCCGCTTATCGGCAACGATCTCTGGCAGGGTTGTCTTGTAAGGCCGCCTAAACAGGACAAGGGGACGGGAACCGCGCACAATGCAAACGGCTTTACGTCAAATTCCAGGGAAATAAGGTGAAGGTCAGGGTTAAGATTACAGTTAGGTTAGGGTCAGGAGTATGTTAAGGATCAAGGTTTGGGTTCAGGATAGGGCAAAGAGGAAGGCTAAAGTTTACTTTTATCTTAGGGTGGGTGTTAGGGTTAAGACATGAAAGTATTTACCCTTCGTGAAATTTATCGCAAGGCCACCTATTTTTAAATGAGCAGGACGTTTCCCGTTCCCGTGTCCTGATTAGACGGCCATACAAGACGACCTTACTTAATCTCTATTCAAATAACAATGTTGCCAATTCTTTCGAAGAAGTCTATAGAATATCTTTATAGCACGTATTTTGTAAGCATTAACTGGAGGTCGCGCCAGCGCTGTTAACACATACACGTTGAAGGTTTTTCTCAGCAATAGGTCAATTAAAAAGAGAAGTTATTTACAGGAAAGTGTTTGCTTATGGCGTCTCGGGGGCCGATTTAGGTTACGTTTCAACGTGGACTGACGAGTTCCACCCATAAACCTCAGTACATGGCATGTGGGTTGAATGAGCATTGGGCCTGAGGCGCGGATAGCCAATGTAAAAGCAAATGCCAGAAGATCCACGGATCACATTTATCGCGCACGTTTCCATCCTGATGAAATCTTAGGCAAAATTAGTGGCCCGGACCGTCTCACACATCAACTCTCTCTCCATCTGACAGGGCGCGGACAGGTTTACGTGGCGACCGACCAAGCAGTTGGATTGCAGCTTCCTTAACGTCTTTCGCACGAACAGCGAAGTAACTTTATGGCAAAGGGGTTTTGACTTATGGCCCAGCAGCGAAGGTGACCTGGTCAGAACCGCGGTGTTAAAACCACATATGCAATGGATAAAAGATGGTAAAAGAGGTGAAAGCGGACACCAAAGTGGTAAATTACCCTAGTGAAAAGGGTCGGCCAACCGTATTCGAAGACGAAGCGGCCTACCGAAACAAAGCCGTAGTACTTCTGAACGATCGAAAAAAATTCGCGAGATCGACAAAGCTACAGCAGAGAAGCTGTTAGTCACGGAATCACCACAGTTCAGGCCGCATTAACGAGAGATAAAGTTATCACTATCAAAGAACAACAGAGGACAAAGCCCAAAAAAGCAGCTATATGATGACTCCATAGTCTTCCCAAAAAGCACAAGCCGGGTGCCCTCTCCTGCCATTCGTCTAATTCGGGGGTACGTCCACGCACGGGCTTCAAGATTAGTTGATGCAAAAGAGGAGATTTCCAACTGCCGCCTCATAAACGTCTCCCTCAGCAGGCCGGTTGCTGGATAAAGTAAAGGCGGCTACAACAGGAGCGAGAGTAGGCTCACTTGACGTGACCTCCCTCTTCACATACATACCGCAGACTCTCGCAGTTAAGACACTCAATGGCCTGCTGCGTCAAACCCACAGCCCGCACGCAAGGCATAAACCTCGTGAGGAGGAGGAGGAGCGAGGTGGGCACTGTATCAAGGCATTTCTTTACTTTTAGGCGACCAATTATGAGCAAATCAAAGGCATTTCGATAAATTCATCAATCTCCAGCTTAATCGCTGTGACGGTTCTGCAAAATCTCGCTAGGTGGATATGCGAGGAGTAAAAATCGGGGTTATGATTGCACTACGTCAATGATACTTGTCACAACGATAAGGTAAGGTGACGTAAAGAATAACTGAATTCAATCATTGCAAAAAAATGGGGGATAGACATCAGTTTCCAGATACGCTCGTCTGTTGCCAACCGTACAGACAGCTGGTGGCCACAGTCTATGGAAAATCCACCAACACGCTGTAGATACTTAGTTAAAATGTTATTTTACCGTTACACGGCTGTATACTTACTCCATACTGGTGCGTAGAAAGTCACTGCAGTATGACAGTCATCGAGCCTGATGAGATCAAGCCTCTGAGAACTCTTCACAGTCAAAGGGTATCCAAGAGTATTTTTTGATAAGAGATGAATGCCTCGAAGGACGGTTAACTGACATCATCGTGGAGTGTGCTGTTTGTGTGAAGAGTACGAAACCAGGACTATATTCCTCAAGCCACACGAATACGAATCGTCCACGAGCCTGACCTAAAAATCCACCGGCAAGTGGTGAGGCCAAACGACCCACTTCCCAACCCGGAGGAGTCGGCCATTGTTTACCGACTTCAGTGAAACTGCGGAGAGGGAAACTACGCCGCATAAATCAGCCACGGCATACCATTTCCGTGATATCGAACAGCAGACAAAATGTATCTGCCTTGTTTTGCTGAAAAACAGCTATGTCGGAGGAGCCAGTCGACGGTCCTGACCACAAATGGATTAACAGCAGCCAGCCGCTTAGAGACTAGACCCGGAGTCAGAGGCTACAATCTATGGCAGACAGGCAGGACAGCTCACCAACTAACATACATCAGGGTAGGTGAACAAGGTCAGGATGCGCACCGGCCTCATAAAATTGCCCGTCCCTTATCTGATTTTACGACAGCATGAATCTGCCGGACCGCCAATTGTCGTCACGGAGAAAAAGGCCGGGGAAGACATATACGATGGTAGAATGGGGGGTCCATTCGCATCTGCAAATGACACTGCCGATCCAGGCGCTAAGCAAAGTGCGCCCGCAGTTCATGTTATGTAAAGATGGTTTTGCACGGGAACTCCAGTCCCTGAAGAAAGGCAACCCGAATTACTAGTTCAAATTCAGAAATACAAAACATTCCTCTCAGTAAATGACTCTGCCTCTCTAAATATACTATGTATAGTTTCATTTGCATTAATATCAATATGCGAAGTTTAAGCAAGTACTGATCACATTGGAAGCCGACGTTTTTTAAACAGACATCCACGCAGTTTAATGAATCACAAATTAGTTAAGGTATTGTCATAAACTTTAGATTCAAAACAAATTAGAGTTGGTTTTAGCAGACAAACAAAACAAAACGATTTGAGCCGAAACAGTTAGCGCAATTGTATAGACGCACTCATAAAACAATATGGGATGCTCGCTGATGCGAATAATGTGTGCCATTTAACAAGACCTCTCTCAAACACCCATCTGATCGATTAGGGCCTAACCCATAGACCGCGCGAGATCGGGCAGTACATCCCTGAGAACCTCCATGCGCATTCAGCACTTGTCATAAATTCTGAAGCCCGGTACGCCAGCATCAAGAATAATTAAAAACCAGACAAAACTTGCAGAGTGGAGCTGGATGCAATCAACTATATACATTCGCTCTTCCTCCTCTGAAGGGGAGTTCACACTGATAAGAGAAGCCAACCCGTGAAGATATTTTAACAAACAGGAAGACTACAGTGATGAGGTCTGTGACATGTTTATCGCAAGCAAACAGCCCACATCGCGGTCTGAACAATAAAATGTAATTGGCGTATGCCTCATCCCGCACTCAGGCCATGTGTGAGTGCGCGCGATTTGTTAAAACTCATTTGTAACGAAGCGCGTACTTCGATTCACGAAGTTTAGGATCTCCCATGCCAAAAATATGGCGCAAACGGATGAAAAAAGCCATAAGGAAGGTTAGGTTGGACGGTGGAGGTGTGCACGTACCGTAATATGGGCGGAGAGAGTGCCCATGCACACGAGAAAGAGACGAGGACATCGGGTGATCACGTGTGTGGGGGAGTACACGAGCCAGACACGGGATAGGACGTAGGCAAAAATATTCCCCAACAGTGGACACACGATGGCCGGGAGGGTGGGCCAGGGCGCGGAGCCCTTGCGGCAGGCTTTGACCACATTGAAGACACTGATCGACACTGAGAAGACCCAGAATAACACTAAAAGTTGGGCCGAGAAGAGAAGAATGCAAATTGAGCTCGGGTGTAGGTGTATGGATAGAGACGAGCGTGCGCAGAGCGCTTAAGTTACTGGAAGTGCTCTTTGCGTACAACAGCAGCGAAGTTCACTTGGAAAAGGAAATAACCTTCCTTTGAAAAGCCAGTAGTTGGAACCAAACAGTTGAACCAAGGCACAGGCTACCAGCCTAGCAAGGGCCCATGATATATAAACGAGGAGGAAATTCAAATATCTAGTGGCAGCCACCGTTTTCCGAAGTAATTTATGTTAGTCATGTAAATAATTATGGCTACCGTAAGAAAAATTAGCCCACATAAATGTATAATGGCATAGATAGCCCTAAAACCCGGGGAGGACGACTGCTGTTTCTTATGGATGTGCCCAAATGTTATACGTTGAAGTTCGGAAACGCAACGAGCTGAGCCCGAGGTCCAATGAGCAACGCCAGAACCAAAGGATTTCGTGGATAGCTTTAAAAAAATGAAGACCAACAAGACAGCTTCAAGAGGTTCGCCTGTCGTTAGCGGCCAGTCAGACTCCAATTCAGACAGGGATGATGAAACAGTTATCTGTGATGAATTGAAACATAAAGCTCGAAAAACGAGAAGTTAGAGTTTACACTTTGTCTTCAACAGCAACAATGCTTACAGATAAGGTTTAAATGTGAGACTGTGCGTATTCGAGACGCACAAGGACAAGGGTGTCGTATGCAGCCCTATTCATAAAACAATAAGCAAGGACGTCTTTAACATAGGAATGATGGTACTCGGAGTTTTATGAGTGGGGTTAAATGAGGCGGTGGACAGAATACTTCCCAAAGAAGAAATGTCGAAAATTGCATGTACGCCAATATCTTGTTTAAGTACACCAAAGGACAAGGAAACTTTGAGTGCATGAACTAAAAAACCCAAATAACGGAATTGGTTTATTTACCAGCTCACATGCAACCGAAAAACCTAAATCAACTTAAACACAACACAAACGCCAATGAAGGGAAAAAATAAATGGGTCCAAAACAAAACGTAAGCGAAAAATATAAAATTACGTACAAAAAATAAAAATTACATAAAGATAAGGAGATAATCATTCGTAAAATCAGTAAATTCAAGTTAATTGTCAACATAGGCAGCGGTCTACCTGTCTTCGTGGGCTCAACATGGCCAACCCTGTCACATGGCACTCCCGGCATCCGTGACAGGAATCAGCATAGGACCTCTTAGGCGCGTTTTCGTAAGTTAACCTTAAAACCGCAATTCTGACTGTAAAACTATACGGATCACCCTCACATCAGCTCTCTAACCTAACCTGAAAACGCTAACCCTAACTTCAGGACCCCGTATCAAAAATTAAATAATCCCTACCC
This sequence comes from Schistocephalus solidus, assembly GCA_017591395.1. Classification (NCBI taxonomy): domain Eukaryota; kingdom Metazoa; phylum Platyhelminthes; class Cestoda; order Diphyllobothriidea; family Diphyllobothriidae; genus Schistocephalus; species Schistocephalus solidus. The sequence goes on along the minus strand of WEDG01001348.1, from coordinate 36,238 downwards.
TAAATTTAGCCGCTAATATCCGTTTTATAACAGCGTTTACGTTAATGAAACATGTCCGCCTAAATAAAATAAGCAGACAAGAATCAAAACACCAACCAAGTAGGGCTACTACGACACCGCCATCAGCACAAGAAATGGGCGGAGCCAAAATAGGTGAGCTCAGTTGAACGACCAGGTCAAATAAGTGATGCTGGTCGCTTGAACTAAAGAGTGATTAAAAATAAGGTTTTTGGGGGAGTTGATTAGAGGCACTCTTGGGTAAATCCAAGATTAACCATCACTTATTTACAAAATGATAGTCGGCGCCACTCTCTGTGTGTGAAAAATGCGCGCTTACATTTGTCCAAATTGTGAACAGGAAAGCGAAGGTGCGTGGTGAAAATATGGCACGTCCGTTAAAACTGCAGCCCGAAACAGTGGCAGCATGTCGGAACGCATGCTTCAATGGTTCTGCGCAGACGGACGGTGTGACTACTAAGAACAACGCGAAGAGATGCAGAAGTCGCATTACATCCGTGTGGGGGTGTTTTCTGACCAAGTTCCTAGCATACTATGAACCCGACTACAATATGCCTGCTAGACGAGGACGGTGATCATAATGAATCGCAATATTCAAGTTCTTGTCTGATCGCCTGTTTTTTCGATCTAAAACGCCTTTAAAACAGTATCCAGAGAGAAGTACTGCTGAAGAAGTGAACGGAGACTATGGGGATTGTTCCGAGGTCAGTTGCCATTGTCAGCAAATAGTAACAAAACTGCAGGTCAGAAATACCCTAAACGCTAAAACGAATTCAGTTAGAGAGAGAGCCATACTTTATTTTGAAAGTAAAATTCCAAAACTTTCAGCAAAAAATGTCCTCCATTCACCATTAATAAGATTTGAAACATAAACCACACAACACCGGAAGATCAAAAATGAATGGCCGAAGAATGCATACATTGACATCATGAATAATCGTCCTTAAATGCGTCTCAAAATATTGAAAAAAATTGGACTTCTTTCAAAACGGTGCCAGCGTCGTGCACTGATGACCTCATTTTGTTGAATTAACAAATGGGTTAAAAATTCGTTATATCATGTGTAAAATAGGCCAACCGACATACATATAAGAGGATTTACATGCGAATAGAGAGCATAAAAGATGGCGGCTCAATTTAAAAAGCCCTCGAGCAAAATGCTCCTTCAGCTGGCCTACAAACTCACGCTTTGTCGGTTGCGATTGGGAAGATTAGAAGTCACATCGGAGCGGCGTTTACAAATCGGGTCCACTTAGAGGAAGGAAGGCAAATTTTCAGTTTATTCATCAATCTCTATCCAGTTCTCACAGGTGGTTGCACAAAAGATTGCGATCACCCAAGAGCGCACCCTGCTGACATAAACTGCACATTCCGAAGGATCGCTAAGGTACATATTATTTAACGAACTGCTTAGAAAAGCGCGCAGTGGGTGCCGGGCGGAGGAAATCACCCCGACTGGATAGCAGCCGTTGCAATTCTAAGGTGTATGAAGTTGATAGTTGACCATTGGCCTGAGGTATACTCGCTTACAAACATTCAAACTCACTAATCGCTGGGTTTATGAGTCCTCAGCGTAGGCAACTCTCGCTAACCCTTTGGATTAGCAGGTCTGAAAATATAGGGGCAGTCAATTCGTCATTCTAATCCCAATTACTCTGGTTAGTTCTTGGAGAAGAACCAGCATATGCTTTGATGTGTGCAAATAGGGACAGCCTGCTCAGCCACTGGTACCGGAAGCAACATGATTGAATGATGAATCACCAGTCAAGGGTAAGAACGGCCTACACCGAATTAAAATACAGTGTCACTGGGTAATGTCTCGCCACCCCAGATAAAGTACCTTAGTTGGGAACGGAAGTGATGCCAAAGGCATATGAAGAGGCCAAAAGAGCTGCAATAGCACCAGGAAAGCTGGACACACGCATTCGCCCTGCCATCACTGTTATCATAAATTTAGGATTTGAGGTGGTTTGTTGCGTCAACTACCCAGTAACCGTAACAGTAGCAAACGCTTACTGAAGCAGCAACCAGAAAACACCAAAAATCGCGAGGGTGGTCGGTGTCAAGGATCACAGAGAAGCTGTATTATAAGCAAACCGTGTACACGTATGACTGCCAGTGAAATATGCATCGACTGCGCGCTCCTGTAGTACTAACGTCAGCCTGATGCCAGTTTGACCGCGAGATACCTCTCATAATAGGCCAAGTCGAGTCAGATTTAAATAAACCAACGGTAGTCGAAAACTATAATAAACGAATAGGCTTCGATAAAGAGTCATGGAAAAGAGACCATAAAAATCCCTGTCCCGTAAAAGTTTACCTGCGGCAAAGTAGGGAATGATATCGGACAGCAAAAGGTTGACTACGGGCAACCGAAGGCTCCAGATAGAAGGGGAAAAGAGGTAGGTAAGGAGGAACATCACTACGACGGCCTGAAAAATATAAAACAGTAAACATATTGGCGGTGGTGAATACGCGAAATTGGTTGTCAGCAGTGGCGGTTCATAAGTGCACTCTTGTTACTACCTTAAGGGGGTCTAAACTGTGTTTATGCTCAGAGAACGTCGGGGCTAAGTAGTGCTTGTACTCAAAGCACTGCAAACATCAGGCCCAGTTCCATTTTGGAGAAGGGAAAACACCAGTAGAAGTTGTGTATTCTGTACTGAAGGTCAGTGGGGTCAGAGGACCCGACGCGCGACGAGCTCTGGGCCTGCACACGCGTCTGTACGTCAGCGTGATATGGCCTTGAATGAATAAACGTCGTGAGTCGGTCACTGGCCGCTGGATCAATTGATTGACGGATTGCAGTTTGTGCGCGCCTGGGGTTGGCTGTGCCAGAGGCAGCCCAGGAACTGTGATCACGTGACTTCTTACGCAGCATGGGCACTAGACGTGGAAGGAACTGAATAATTTCACAAGGCCGAACGTATTCTCTACCGACCTGCCAATTCTACAATAATCAGTCGAGTCTCAAAGGATACAGCCTTGGTAAATGCAACCCCAGTACATTCAATCAACCGTCCTGGTGATCGGAAATAATACTGAAGTTCTTGTCTATAGAAGAAATTGAAAGTTGAAAGGACTCTCCGCCTTAAATTAACTAGCTGAGTAACATTTGTCTTAAGAAAATCAAATAAATGTTTACGTAGAATGCCCAACGTTTCAAACTTACAAAATACAGACGAGGTTAATAAAGTCAAAAGCAGTCAAAATTCAAGAACGGCACGGAGAGAACAAAAACAAAGATAGTCCTCAAATGTCCATTTACACGAAGTTCATAGAGCATTACCAAGAAAGAAGAATGCTATCAAAACGATAATTCCTGGTCCAAGTTAGCCACTAATATATAAACACCCAGTTAAGCAACCCTGAATACTCCAGATTGCATCCATCAGGGCATGAGTCTGTGGTCCATTTATCTGTTTGTCGTAAACAGACTGGCCATGAGAAACCAAAGTCAAGAAATTCAAACGGTCCGCAAGCTTGAAAAAGGCCACTTTGACATGTTGAAACTTGGAGCTAGCGTCAATGCTGAGTTAGTCGGCGACAGAATTAATTATATAAGTGACCAATGTTAACGAAAATACACAAGAATATAATACAGGCAAGATATCAATTTCGTCTATGACCAGGGTTTCGGTCCGAAAGACAATAGTGTGGGAGGTCTTACTGGATGAAAGGACAACATCCAGCAAGTTAGAATAACGCTATGACTGGTGACCTTAATAGGCAACAGATTTTCTAGACTGGAGTCCAGCTACGCCTTACGATATCGCTTGATGGTCCATGGCTGTTTATTCTATGATCCAAATCTCCTTTATTTCGCAGTAAGCCTTCTAGAAAGGTTATGACACTACTCGTAACGCATGGGCACACCGAATAATCTGTAGTTGGATTAAAAAGCAGGTTCATTTAACTTGAAGCGTTTACGGGCATTCAAACATAAGCCTCTTCATTTACGAGGAAGGGCACACCAGTGTTGGCTACTTACACAGCAGGTGTACACACAACTGTACAGGTGTTGGCTACTGACACAGCTACTTCAGGTGTCTCCGTTTCCCTCGTGAAAAATATTACGTTTAAACTCTTCTAAGACTAGAAAAAGATGGCAGACACACTTCCTGCAGAGAAACCCCTGAATAGATTGACTCAAGGGTTTAAGTCATTAGACAATAAATGAGGTCAAAAACTAACAATCTGGCTGAGATCGTAAGACCATGGCAAGTAGAGGACGCCTGTGAGTGATTTCTCCCAGTGAGCAATGAGGAAACCACCCGCTATCATCCAATGGTAGTAGAATAGGTCAGGTAGGGCCATTTGGTCAGACAAGAGGGTAAAAAACGAGGCCGGCAGGAAGAACGCCGTCCATGCATCACAGCTGTGATCTAACAGTTCACCGAGAGGACTAGACAAACCGATTCGGCGAGCCTGCTTTCCGTCGATACCATCTAAGGCAAACAGGGAGGTTGGTCAAACAAAGGGCAACCTACCGAGTGTATGTGCTATGAAAATCAGGATGGCTGACCATAACCACAACCAACGCGGTATTTTTTCAGGACCGGTGAAATTTGGATCGTAATAAGTCAGCAGTGAAAAATTGAGGACTGTCGAAAGGAACCCTATCAAAGTGAGGAGATTAGGTGCAACATTTCGCGGACAGAACTGGGGCAGATGAGTTAGAACAGACAACAGCGCACCTGTACAACATAGTTCCAAAATGGGTGCATAATGAAGTTTGAGAAGGGGCTGGTATCGACACAAGCGTACTAAAATGAGAATGATGAAGAGTGGTAATTTAAGACTCACCTTGTGTTTCAAAACACCTCGTTTCATTCTTTCCGTCAAAACAGCCATCTTCAAGCAGGTCAGAAAGAAGCTATTCCTTGTCGCCTAACGGCTAAAATTTTCAAAGTTAAAACAACTTTTGCAACAAGGTAATCTATAAACTAAACGCTTTCCACCATCAAATAAAGCCGCCTCTATTGAAAAGTTAACATGCGTCGAAAATAAAGTATCAATCTCCTTTTTGGGGAGTAAACTCGACCTTTCATTGTAACTTTAGGGCTCGATCTACAAACCCGCAGGCGATTGCACAGCAACTATTAATATGTGCGGAGGGAGATGACCGATTTTTGGCCTATTAGCCGTCATCAGCCAGCCATACCGGGTTTGCAACTCCAAGGGCTCGAACCTACGTTTTGTTCGTTAGAAGTCCAGCCCTCTAATCCCTAGGGTTCGTTGTCCTGTCGGTTGCGACAATGTGTATTATCTACGGTATGAGATATACATGTCATTACAGGCGACGCCGCAGTCGCCATATCTGTGATGGCAACGTGCATCGCTTGCATACCACTGGAGTGCTGCGTGGAGTGTTGTTGAGAGGTGTTGAGGACCTGTGTGTTGTGAAGTACCTTCGTATGTAGCGTAGGGTGTGTGTATAGAAAGGATGAGGTGCGGTGATAGGATCTGCAGCAGCGTTTAAATGAAGGAGTTTGTGGATACGCATATGACCAAATAAGTTTGTGCGATGGCTGCACAGAGGCTTTATTATGATGACGGCTCGATAAATCTTCAACTCTGTGTCTGGGTGAAGGCCGCGTCCATTCCAAAATCAAGTGCTACAGGGAGCAAAGGCTTGGTTGGTTTTGGAGATCTTAATCGCAATTTCGTCGTAAATTTTGGTATTTCTCAAGATTGTACTGCCAAGCTCGGCAAATAGCTCTCCAGAAGTAAAAAGAGTTCCATTCACGCTGATAATAGAGCGCTTTGATCATTAGATGGTGCTGCTTGATGCATACCCATGGTCTTTACAGTTTGTGGTCGGCCTGAAGTTCGTTCAGCTTCGTTACATGTCTGTTTACGTTGTGGTGTTGAGTTTGCAATCATCCGCAAACAGGAATGCATGAACACTTTTTGGGAAAACTTGTGTGTATACCTGCATGCGTCAAACCTTAAGCACCCGTCCTTCAGTTAGGGAGGCGATGTTTAGTTCTGACAGCTCCTCGCGGTATACGTCCATCAGCATAGCAGAAAACATGGGACCGGAGAGGTGAACATGAGAAAACAACCCTGTCTCACCCCATTTGTCATTGCGCATGTTTCGGATAATGCCTATCATCCGTCAAGCGCACCAGCAGCCCAATGTGAATTTTTGCGTCCCATCTACGTAGAACGCTCCGGAAATCCAAATTTCAACATAACTGTAGTCAAAGCTAAAAACCTGTGTCAGTGTTGCTCGAAGATTCAGGCAACGAAAGCCATCATCTACTGCCGACAAAATAGCTTGAGGATACTAATTTCTGTGTATCATCTCTTGAAAAGGTGAGCACTGTCCGCACACACTTTTCTCCTTTGGAATGCACCTTACATTTTCACAATGTTTAATCATATAACTTGCGTGAAAGCTGGTTTGCAACTAGTAGTTTAGGCAAGGATACCCCAAGCATTCTCACATTTAAACTTGTTCAGTAGCCGAAACACCAGCCTCTGGAGAAGAATTACGAGCAAGGCGACGTCTTCATATTTAAATGAGAAGTTTGGACTCATCGTAACGGAAGGCTAATTCTTCACGAAAAGTATTTCACTACACAAACTTCGAACAAAGCAATGCAATTAAAAGCGGTCTTGCCTACCGTAAGAATATGTGCACTATAGAAATTAAGTAAAAGTGAATTTTTTCGGTATTGAGTGATTAGTCAGACCATCAATCTGTCTGAACCCCGAATACTCGATGCAAGAACTCAGGAAATACAGATCCACGGAGTCAACTCCTATTTCACCATGTAATAGCGGTTCACGCGACTGTTCTGACAGGCACGGTGAAGCGATCGTTTTTTCGCAAGAGGCGAACCGTGCACTACTTGAATGAGAACTAGTCAATGACCGAATGGCCTAAGGCACTTGACGACCATCTCTGTCCTCTCGGTGTACGCACTCAAATCGGCTGTCGATCAGTGTAATAAAGAGGCTTTTAGTAGCAGCTGCAAGTATTGGTTGAAAGACTCTCGCCGCGATCTGTTGATTGTTGAAGAGTACTTGAATGGCCAAAATGCACCCGTCAACTCTTCAATAGTCACGTTATTGGCCGCTTTGGGCTTGGTTTTCGGTGCAACAGTAAAAATAGATTGCTGAAATTCGGTGATCTGAACCGAATGTTTTTAACCAACTGATGCTTCCAGCATCCCCACAAGCATCTGCTGATCTGATATTGAAGCGACAGTCATACGATCAGTCAGATCGACTACAGTCTACTTAATTCAAGGTTCCGCGTATGGGTTAAAGATAGCAGATCAATGCATGCTGCCGAAACAGGTAAAACTTATGAGTCAGACTATGTTTTAGTTCCTAAACGCTTGAAAGTTAATCTTGAATTCCCGCCTAAAACGCCACGCGCAAGACGCCTTGGTTGCAAAACCTCGATAACCCAGCACCGCCAAGGACCTGGGTACAGAAATCCGATCCTGTTTTACGAACCGATCGGACTGAGAAGTCGTAAGCCAGTGGTTGTCAGTAAAGTCAGTTGTCAGCCCAGGCGGCTCGAGCTATGTCCTGTAATGAGGATTCCTTCCGCCAACTCCGGACAATGACGGCAAGGTCGGTTAGGGATAAACAGGAGAAATAGTAGGTTGAAAAAGCGACCTCCGTGGAGCAAGCCTCAAACGCCTCCCCAAATCTTCTTTGCAGCGGTGTTTTAGCCCTCTCCGACCCATGCAGTTATGCGATCCCCTTCTGAAGGAGGTCACTGATAAATATAAAGTTGGTGTAACAACAAGGCGCCTAGGGAGGGTGGTATTCCCACTGAGATCTACAAGTTTTGTGTCACCACTCTGGCGCACAGGCTCCACGAGGATATCGAACAAGTGTGGAGAGATGAGATCACTCCTGATGACTGGGGCTCAGGCATCCTTGTAACTGTCTTCAACAAGCGAGATAAAACAAGATGCGATAACTACCGCGGCATAAGCCCTATCGCATTAACTGCGAAGGTCTTTGTTGTTGTCCTTTTCGGGCGATTCCAGGCTGTGCATGACTCTACGACGAGGTTCAGCCAAGCCGAATTCAGAACTTGAAATGCATGTTCAGACCAGAAATTCACACCAACACACTTTCTTGAATTCTGCCACAGCTGACAACAACCGAAGGCACTCCGCTTTGTTGACATTACCGCTGCGTTCAATCACATCCATCGTGAGTCCGTGGCAATTAATGAAACTAGATGGTACACCGGCAAAAAGCATCGACATGAACCAGGTCGACTACTGCTCCACTACTATATGAGTCCAAACTGTTCGATATTCAGCCTTCGGCCTGGCGCTCGACAAAGCTGTACCTCGTTGTCCATTCTGTTCATCTGTGCCATTGATTGGAATCTCAAGAAGGCCCTACATTAAGCTGATGATGTAGAATTTGCATCCAAACGCCGGTTGGCTGATATCTTCTCCGATGATACCGCATTGGTAGCCTAAAGAGGATCTACCGTCTATATTGTGATAGAGTGGCGCTACCGATGACGGCTAATAATGACCATTCCAGTCACCCTTGCGTTTGTCGGTCCTAAAATAACCGTCTACGTTATCCCAAGTGAATGACGCCGCTAAATCAAGTAATTTATCCATTAACACTGGGAAGATCAAAGTGTTTTCGAGTTGCATCCCTGACCAGGAGAAGGAACTTCTCGAGATTAATGGTTGTCCACTTGAAGAAGTAGACAGTTTCAAATCCCTCGGGGCGAGACTGCTGCCGAATGAACAGAGTAAGAATGATATCGTTCCCAAAAGTTTGCTGTGTTTCCTAAATCCTCAGAAAGTACTTGTACTTGTTACGACTGCGATCATGCCTGATCCAGCCGGCCTCTCATGAAGTATCTTAGAAATTTTGAGTACGGGCGGGTCCCCAACAGCCGCTCGGATTGTTTGTTCGAGATTGTCTCCTCTAGCGCTTTGACTCAAGAGCCTACCCACAAGGCAGCGGGGGAAAGCGAACTTATTTAATGGGTTCCCAGTCTCCATGTCACAGTGCCGTCCTCAGGCGTACCAGACCTCAGCCCTTCGCAGCCTGGTAGCACTGTCGCTGCTGGTCCACGACTGGTTATTCGCTAGACCCGATAGTCTGCTTATTTCGCAACTAACCTTCACTGAAGACCATTCCACTATCCGCTACCTGTGGACGGGCCGGGTGGCCATTAGCTAGGCTAATGGGTAACCAATATTCCCTCAGAAAGTGCCTATGGAGCCGGCGCGACACCTCCATCGACAATGAGATTCGCGTGCCATGTAACCATCCGGAGGAACATAATCTACGGTTGTGAATGCTGGAATGTGCGCGTGGAAGATGAATGAAAACTGGGGATTTAAAGCGTCACTGCTAGAAGATCACCCTTCGAGTGAAGTACACCGACCTCGTCTCAAATGAGACAGTCAGCACTCGCTGCTGCATTACATGCATATCTGAGACGATCCAAGAAAGACGAACGAAGTGAGTTAAACATGTTCTTCGTCGTCCAGCTCAAGAGGTTAGTGTTACTGATAACGAACCGGTACTGTTAACCAGTTGGAGGCATCGAAGTGAGGGTCTCCTCAAAACCTGGCTAAACACAGTTTCTCAACACATGGAAATAGTTCTTGGACATTCGGGATTCCATTTTTGCTGCTGATGAAGACAACCGGCTGAGCTACCCATATCCACTGCCCCGGATCATCACACAAAGAAAGGTACAGTTCGTGACACCATCGATATCGCCTAGGTCAGGCATGATCGCAGTCGTATTAAGTACACGCACACGCCTCACCGTAGTTGCTGTGAAGGTTTTGAACTGTTGTCTTTCGAAGACAATTCCAGAGTGTACGCAACTCTAGGACGAGTTCCATCCAAGCCAGATTTCGAGCTGGGTGTCAATGCATGAACCCGATGCGAGCACGGCGTCCCATAGCAACATGGTATATTTTCACCCATATGCTCGCTCAGTGTTATCAGGAAAAGCGATGTGCAAACCAAGAGTCAATGGTTTTCAGAAGAAAACTCGTCCACAGTGCCCCCTTAACGGGCCACGTGGTAGATGCGTTAGACCAACACGGGGGCCACATCAGGGCACGGCATGCATTATTCGGCTTGCGCTCCGCTAACAACTGCCAAACATGGGAGGTGTGGTGGCATGCCTAGGGTTGGCTAGGACTTAGGGGACCCGGCCGCGCCAGCCACCTGCGTCCTCTCCCGCCTCCGGTCTTCTTGACTCTGTCTTGACACCGGGCTCAGGTGGGGAGGACGAGAGAGTGCGGTAGCTGCAGCGCAAGGCTACTATCACTTAAAACTAATTCACGCGCAAGTCACCGTCCCTGCTCCACCGTTCCATGGAGCATACGGTCGATATCGTCGGACTACGACGGTCGAACTATCGGGTATAACTTCTCGAACCAAAATGTAATTTATGGTAGTCTCTAAGCCAATGACGCCAATTTTAGATGCGCTATTGCACCCCGATCGAGGCCGGGTCACTTTACCTCGATCCCTGATAACATAATTTCATTAAATTGCCTGGTACTCAGGTTCCCCTCAAGTGCCTTTAGCTGTGAGGATCCGTCTAACGATTATAGTCCTAGTGTTCTCACCGTGCGTCTCTTATCGCTGTCAGTGCGCTCTGCTCTGTGACCCCGGAGTGCAGTGGACAGAGTGCTGCTATCCGTCCAGCTAGCCCTTTCCTCCATCCCTAGTTAGGGCCATTGCTCGTTATACTCGAAGGTCAGGTGTGTAGGCAAACGTAAACGCAGACATATGCCTGCTTTTATATATGTCAAAGCAAACAATAAGGTGAATTAAGTTAAAGTAAGAGCAGCAGGGTTATGGAGACCAGAAGGTATAAAAATGCGACTTACAACAACCCTTTGCCCCCTCGATAGGTGGGAAAGGAGAATTATTAATTTATACACAATAGTGTAATCAGCCTAAACCAAATCTGATTCCGTACTACCGATGATACCAGGACAAACAATGCTAGATGAGAGAGTAAAACAAAAAGCCTAACATTAAATTATTTGTGTCAATTCAGGTCAAAAGGTAAAAAATACGCAAGCTTCAATATGTAAGACGAAAAAGATCACTTTTTTAGTTCTTAACGGGACCACTCCTTTGCCACTTCTGAAAGGCAGATCGCAGACGCCTCATGAACATCATATATAATTTCGCATTGCCGGTAGCCATAGTCAACCCTTTCTTCTCGCCCAAGGCATTATACAACTACAACACTTAACTCTGCAGGCATGTTTTTTATTATAAAAATATTATATTGAAATTAATTGCTCAATAAATTTTGCATATTTATTTTAGCAAAATTTCTTATTTGCGCACCAATATTTTCATTCACCCTTATTTATGTGGAGGAAAAATAGGCGTTCAACAGTGAACTTTCTATTTTTTCCCAACAGCTGTGGGATGGATTTTAAATATGGGGTACACTCTGTGGGCGAGTTTGGTCGAATCAGTTCTTTTGATATTGCGTCTAAACTGGCACTGAATACATTGATCTATTTTTTTTCTTTGCCTCTCGAAGGTAGTGATTTTAATTTTTGGTCCTTAATTTGAACACCGTTTTCGCATCTATGCCTCCTGAATCAAGCTTCTTCATGGCAACCACAACCCGGTAAGCGTTTCGATCAGCATCTGGTGTTATGTGTCCCCACAAACGGTAATTTTGCTCTCTTCCTCATATCTTCCCTCGCATCACATTTGATTAAAATTTATACAGAGAATGCAACATGAATTTCTGATGGTGGCCAAGCCTAACTGGTGTCTCTCTTCTTCTTAACACAGTTATCCCTCTTAAAGGTGTCTTTAGTGTCTAAGTAGCCATATCCAGAGGAGGCATTGCTTACCTCCTTATGAGGAATGGGTTTTTCTCGACGCCCTAACCAAATACTGTGAGATCATACCATCTGCCCGCTGAAATTGGCTAGTGGGTTTACAATGCGTAGTCGAGCAAGCCACGGGAAGCTAAACCCGATCCACACAGGCAGCCGGAGTGACTCTGCTCAATTTCAAAGCCGGGAATGTCGTCATAGTTCAGTTATCAATGCGCGCACCAAGTTACGACTCCGTGAAATAATTTGAAACTGGATAAGGTATTTTCCACGTTTAAGAATGACTCGTACATAAGTGCTAACAGATATTGTTTTCACCAAGCACACAATCGTTGATAACTTTTTCGTCCATTGCAAATCCAAGAAAATCACTCTTTGAAACATAGAAATGTATTTGAAGCTTTAGATCCCTGCGAAAACCAACTTCTGCTGACACCCAAAATTAGTTTTTCACCAGAAAAGTTGTCAAAAATAAGCAAAGAGAAGGGAAAATTTAACAAACGGGCTTCGAACGTCATGTCATTCTTTGCTTTAAATTCACATTCGATACCGAATTTCATTCAGAAAGGAGCTCTTCTTTGCGCTTGGTAATCTAATCTACCAGCACCAGCGCCGCCTTTCTGCCTCTGGCCCAGGGGATTTGAATGGGGTTGGAGGGGGTTAAACTGAGGGGCCAGCAGAGGAAAAAAATCAACGGGGTGGAACCCTCTTAGGCCCCTCACTGGCAAAAAATGCACAGCGGAACCCCATGGTTTCCCTCTCAGTTGCATCCCCTTTCCTGTATTTCGAACGCCCAGCGCACACTGCTTTCCTTGATAATCGGCCACTATTGATGCACCCATAATTGTGGCACTATAAACGGCCCAATGTTATACAATTAATAGGACTTCCGTTTGGATTCATTCAAGTCATTACTGCGATGTACGCATTCACTCATGATATAGGATATGTGTAGATGAAATTTGCAACGTATTATTATTATTTTATTTATTGCCAGTTTACAGGCAAGGTCAAAAGGGATATATACAGTAAGGGGGTCCAGCTGACAGTGAAAAACTCTGATCGTTCTTTAAGGTATTTTCAGGAGAAAAAAACTGCAGCTTGTTGAACAGATTAAAGTTTAGGACAGGGAAGTGTTGACACAGGTGCACAGTGTAGTACTTCTCCTTTCGGTGTTGTGGATCTGGTCTTCTGTACTAGCAGCAAGTATGCCGGCGAGCGGCTGCTAGCTGTAGACTGAGGAATAACCCGATTACGGACTGCAGAGCCAGCAATATTGCCTTCAGCATGAAGTCCGGCATAGGATTCAGAGTCCGTGGACGCCATCAGAACGGAAAAAGAGCTTCCAGAGAATCAGCACCCAAAAATTCGCGGAAGGTGTCCTGAATGTAGAAAACTAGTGACAGCTCTCGTAAACAAAGGATAGTTTTGCTGAATTTTTAATACTTCTGGGTAGTTTATTCCAGATTGCTATAGCATTTACCGAAAAAAACTGACGGTATTTAACGGTGCGTGCCAAAGGAAGAAATAAGAATACATCTCTATGATTGGTGCGCCGACAGTGGTCGAGCTGCCTCAGGGGATGTAAGGGGGTTAAAGGTAAAACCGTTTAAAAGCTTGAACAGTAAAAAAATAGTCCCTTCTGTAATCTACGAAGCCACAACGGGTCGAGGCTTGTAAGCTCACAGCGTTGTTGGTAGGACAAGTTTCTGTGCTCTGAAGTAATAACTCTTTTTAGTAAAGAAGTGCTGGACTGATTCTATCTTCCTCCGTTCACTCGCGTGCAGAAGGCTAAATAGAAACGAGCAGTATTCCAGACTAGGTCTGACATACATTTTATAAAGGCTGGTCCTAATATTGAGGGTTTTAAAATTTCTGAGAATAAACCCAGTGGTTTGGCGTGCTTTAGAGACAATCAGGGGCGCAGTGCTCTGACAGATTAAGACTACTAGAATATGATATGCCCAGATCCGTTATAAACCCGGGCACATTTAAGTCATGACCGTCTATGCTTAGATGAGGGCTGATGGTTGTCACAACTAACCATAACGGAGCATTTGTGCCAAGAGAGCGAAAGGCGCCATGTGCGACACCACTGAGCGAAGGCTTGAAGATCCTTTTTTTAAGAGCTCAAGCACAATGTGGCGATCGACCGGTTTTATAACGATAGGCAACTTTTTAAATCATCAGCGTACATAAAGGGCCTACCATACTGAAAACAATCAGGAACATCGTTCACAAAAAGGCAAAATAGAAGCGGGCCGAGTACACTACCCTGAATAACGCCACTCCTCACGTGCGTGGGGTTGGAGATAACATCGGAAATTTTTTTACCCGTTGTGCGCGATCATTCAAATAGGAGGATATTAAGTTCAGAAGCTTGTTACCTATGCCGAAGGAGGTAAGTTTCAGCAGGGAGGAGATCGTGGTCAACACGATCAAAAGCCTCGTGAAGTCGAAATAAACGGTGTAAATTGCAAAACCACTATCTCTAGATTGTAGCACATGATCAAAGTAAGAGAGCTGGCAGGTGTCACAAGATCTTTTTCGAGAAACCCATGCTGAGCCGCATTAAGTAGGTTATTCTCTGTTAGGTGACGCATCAACTTGTCTTTAATCAAGGTCTCTAATATCTTCGAGGCTGCTGGCAGTGTATTTATTGGCCTAAAGTCGTCAAATGACGTAGTTCTGCCGTGTTTGGGTATAGGCAAAATGTGCGATTCCTTCCATAAAATAGGGAAGGTTTCACTTTCAAGAGCAAGATTGAATATCTTATACAGAAGTGACGGAAATATATCATTTGCATCCGCCTTTAGAACGCTGACCGGGACGCCATCTGGTCCAGGACTGTAAGATTGGCGAGAACGCCGAATGGCTACGGTTACGTCCCAGAGGGTAAAAGTTATGTTTTTCGAGGACGTTACCGGTCCAAACCCGGACGTTTGGAAAGGGGGCGACCGAATGTTCACTGAAAGTTCTAGACAAGAAAGCATTGAAGCTATCAGCCGTCAACTTAGCGTCAGCTATAGGGTTTCAAAAGCATCTCGAAGTACAGGGTACTGAGTTTTTCTCTGCGATTTTACAGTCCGCGAAAAGAGTTTTGCAACATTGTACGAAGGGTTTTTCGGCAAAGTTAACCTCTTCAGCTAGTCGCTTTTTCTTCGGAGAGCCTCTTAGCCTGTTCAAAAGATTTGCTGGATCAATGGCAGGACGGAAGTGTCATTTAGTCGATGAAAACGACGCGAGAGTCTACGCAATCTACGGCGGAAAGGTAAAGGGAGGTAGACTTCATCCTTGACATTAATTATTTTCTTACGAGGAACAAAACGAGAAATGAGTGGACCTAGAACTTGGTAGAATGTATCAGTACAAACATTCACATCCAAACATAGAAAGAAGTTAGTCCAATCGTGGGAATTAAGATGTGTTAGTAATTCCCCATATTTGCTGATCGGAAATCGTGGAAAAAGCTATATTTTTTTTGAAAACGTTTCATCAGCCTCGATTTCTAGTGAAGAAGCAACTATAGCATGGTCTGAACTCCCAAGTGGGTCTAAAGGTGAAACTGACAGTGGCTGACAACCTCTGCAGAAGATAAGATCAAGTATGTTTGATCCTCGGGTGGGAAAATCAACTACCTGATCCCACATGCCAGTATCTATGGCCTCAAGCAAGTTTTCGAACTTTGCAGGACCGGAAGGTGGAAACCAATGAACTTCAGGGAGATTGAAGTCACCTGCAATCAAGCAGTACTTCATATTTAGGTCAACTGCGGCATGAAATGCCTGTGAGAGACGGAGATCGTAATCCCCACTTGCGTTTGGGGGGCGATAGACACAACCGACGAGTAAAGAGTAGTTATCTTTAAGAACTACTCGGAGCCAACAACTCTCTTCTACCGCGGTAAATTGTCGATTATCCAACGGCAGAAAGGTAAGTGGCTGCTTAATATAGATGCAGCTTCCTCCGCCACGGCCCTCGTGTCGATCGTTACGAATATAGTCGTACCCTTGAATATTGAGTTCAGAGTTGGATACACAGGGTGTTGCCCAAGTCTCTGTAACTATTACAATGTCGGGGCAGTGGATGAAAGCCAGAGTCTGGAGCAATGGCATCTTATTAAGCAGAGATCTGGCATTTAATACGAATAATTTAAGCGCGCACGTTTTTGGTTTCTGAGAAGGGACAGTTAGGCTGTCAGAGTGAATGCCTTCGGCCAAAGAAATGTTCTTTTCACTTGAACAATTTGTCCGTTTCTTATTTGGAGATGTGCCTCGCCATTGGTCCTTCGTGTTTCCAGTTCTATTATTAACTGTCTCATTTTTAGTCTCTCCTTCAGTCCGTATTCCGGTTGAAAAAAACTTCAGAATGCAGGCCCCGTAGGGTTGTTTTTCTCTGTAGCAGGAGCTGTGCCTGTGCTTCGTTTTCCAAGATGATTTTTAAGAGGTCTTGGTCGAGAATTTGATTCGGGTGCGGACAGAGCTTTCCCTATTCTATATGCCTTGAGAATGTGGATGGACTCGCCGTCCGTTAGCATCGTTTTTGCATACAATTGAAGGAGATCCAAGTCATGTTTGACTCGCTCCTTTGGAATACTTGAAGCTGACTCCGGGACCCCTTTAATGACTAAATTATGTTTTCGACTCAAACGAGGGCCCGTTTGTAACTCAGATCTTTCAGCTGAGTGAGTACTGGTAACCAATTCACTTGGCCCGGTAGGTCCACATGAACTGGGTGTTGGGCAGGCTAGAGCCAAATCTCTGCAAGACTTGTTCTTCTTAGACCTTTTCTTCTTTGGCTTAACGAACTCGCCAACCTCTTCAACATCGTATGTTGGTGCATCGTCTACCAGTGATGTGGCGATGGGCGGTAAAGCCAGATTAGTGCTGATGCTACCCGAACTAAGTACCGGTAGAGTGGCGCAAGGACAAGATGGGGCTCCCTTCGGAAGTAGCGAAATTTCCTCTGGTTTACCGGGTCCAGCAGTCGCGATATGTTTAATGTGACTTTTATGTAAGCTTGAAGAAGCTATAAATGAATACGAATTTTGCTTTGTTGTAGGTTTATTACGAACAGGGGCGTTTTTAGCAGTTGGGCGAGATATAGATTTTTAAGTTATCTATTTCTTGTCTTAGATTCCTTATTTCCTGCTCCATCCCTGAGAATTTCTGCTGGAGGCTGAAACACCCCATACATGTTTCGTCTTCGTAAGCTACATTAGTTAAGCTTACTGAACTTTTACCCCGTTTAGCGGAGGTGAACAAATAGCAGAATAACGATGGTTAAAATTGTTTTCTGCTTGTCCATTAACTTGCTTAACAAGATCCCCTGCCAATATGGCCGAGTGGGTAGAGGCGCCGAGAGACGGTCCCAAGCAGCTTGGTCGTGGACCAATTTTTTTGTGACAATAAAATTATGGAACTTGAGTTTTGCATGTTATAATTGCCACAAAAATTAATAGAGAGTCAGCTGAGTTTTCAAAAATAAGAATTTGAAAATATAAGGACTCAGCCTTTGGTTTGAGTCCCTTCCGCGATTGAGAGCAGATGCAGGGATCACACAGCCGGCGTGAGTTTCGGAAAGCAGCAAAGATCGAGGGTCCAAGTTGCAATTTATAAACTCAGAGGAATATAAAGACAATTCTTTAATAGATTTTCCAACACCGTGTCTTCTACACTGAGGTAGAGACTTAAAACTCGTAGGCTCGAGGTACTTGAAATTCGAAACCAATTTCAAACAACGCGCCACAAACTGTATGTTATTATAATAAAAGTTAAAAAATATGTGCATGCGTAGGAAAAGTTTGTCATATTCTGTCGACATTTTGTCGTTATCCTAAAATAAAAAGAACGATGTTAGTAACCGAGGCACGCCAGGCTAGATGAACATTATGAAAAGAGGTACAAATCATCAACACCAAAAGTCAGGATTAAAATACACACTAATTCATTAATCACGTTTTTTTACAATTTATATTTTGTTAGCACATTGTCATAACGAAATAAAGTTATGACAATGTGAGCAGATAAAATGTACAAATACTTAATACTGAAGACATCACTAATCCTGCTATGTACAGTTAGCGATGTTTTGAAATTAATGGTGAACTAGAAAAAATAGGCAGTAAAAGAAAACTCCTACCTTAAAAATAGAGGCAGAGTTCAATAGGCCTTCATTTTTGAATAGAATGTAGGAGAAAAAAACTGCTTAGGAAAAATGGTCAGGTGGTAGAATAGGGTAATACTGCAGTAGCATTTCAGAATGAGATAATGAAACGTCAAGATGATTCGTTCTTGATCACTTAGGCGTATGAAACAAAATCTCACGAAAATGCGTCAATGAACTTAAGTCCTCAGCATCTTAGGATCCAGAATTGAATTCTGATGATGGTTAGTATCCAAAGAAACGGCAGCATTTTAGACTGTGGACCACCGAATGTGTACGTCCGAATGACGTCATTGTTTGGATGACTGGTGATATAAGGAGACATCATAGTTCATTGGCGACTCGAGGTAGCGAAAATATAGTTTCAAGAGTGTCACTTAAATTCCCGATGGTCCTTTCTCCGAGTCATGGGGAAAGCTACTGGGAAAAGATGAGGAAAATAAAAGGTTAATAGAATCAGTGTTAAGATAAATGTGCAGTCTTCGCTTGAATGCAGATAGACTAGTTAACGACCTTAATTTCAATTGGCAAGTTATTCCAAAGAAAACTATACCTTGAAGCAAAGAAGAGAGCGTTTACACGTGGAGGATGCAGGGGGAGGTATAATTAGTGCAGAATTTCTTAGGTTATAAGGAAGACTAACGGGGGTAATGACAGAAAGCTTTGGGAGAGTTGAGCTATTATTTGGTCGGAAAAAGGAGACAAAAGCCTGCTTCAAGTCTCCTGACCCAAAGAAATTTTAGCTTCGTTTAGCTGGCATCTTGTTGAGTAGGAAGTAGTTGAAAGAGTCGGAAATAGGAGTTTTTTTGTGAAATGTCTTTGAACATTTTCAATTTTTGAACGGCTAGATTCGTTCATTAAACCGAAGAAAGGACAGCAAAATTCAAGAATGGGAAGTACAAACATACGATAAAGTCTTAATTTAATTTCAGGAAGGTAGAAATTATAAGAAATAAAACCGCAAATCTGAGCAGCTTTGGCCGTAATTCTATCGGCATGAGGCGAAAAGATCTAATTTATTGGTGTAGCTTAAGCCCAAATCCTTGATGGAGGAACATTCAATCATAGGCAACCTTCAAAGATAAGAGGTTGCGGCAGCCTTACAGGCCCAAAAACTCATGTAGCGACACTTAGTAGGTGAGAACTCCATTAGCCATGTGGAGCTCCAGGCCGAAAAGAGCGTCTAAGTCTGAATGAATTTGTTCTAGGCACCGTTCGGTCGTAGAGTTAGAGAAGGAATACACGCATTTGAGGTCATCAGCATAAATAAAAAGATTTGAGAATGTTTAAACTATCGATGAAATATCATTTATATACAGTAAGAACAACAAAGGACCTAATACGGTACCTTGAAGGACACCACTAACAATCGGGGTAGCACTTGAGTATGAGGACCCTACTAAAACTTTTTGTTTTCGATCATTTAGGTATGATCTAATAAAGTCAGTAAGGGGACTACGAAATCCTATAGCTTCTAGTTTAGCTAGAAGTCGTTTATGAGGCACTTTATCGAATGCCTTACTAAGATCAAAATAGATAACTACCACAGAGAGATGATCATTACGAAGAGAGGTTAGTAGATTTAGAAAAGACATGTGGCAGGTTTCACAAGAGCGGTCCGGTAAGAAGCCGTGTTGGGAAAAAGTTGATAATTTGATTGCTTATGCAAAAATCCGTGATTTGTTTTGCAATTAATTTTTCGAAAAGTTTAGCAAGAGAGGGCGTTTTATGAACACCGCGATAGTTATGAATGTCCGAGCGGGAACCAGATTTAAAAACTGGTATTATAATAGAAGTTTTCCAGTAATCGGGGAAGAAACCATTTTCGAGAAATACTGAGAATAACTTGCTTAGTAAAGGTGGAAAAATCCCTTAACTGTTTAATAAGTGAGTTTGGAATGTTATCAGTTCCAACCGAATGTGAATTTTTTAGGTGAGCTATTTCCTTTTGAATACATGAAGGCGAGAAATTAATGGTTGTTAGAAGCGAATTTGAAAGCAGAGGAATTGTGGGAGTGGGGCTAGTTTCAGTGGTAAAGTGCTTTGGCAAAAACGAATTTAACAACTCTGCTTTGCCCAAATCATCTGCAACAAATTTTTTGTTACAGTCGAGTAAGGGCGGAGTTACATTCAGACGCTTAGCCGATGACCGAACATGGAAGATATGAGCAACAGATTTGGATGAATTGCCATCACTTAGTGCCCGAGACTCCCTACGCTTATCTCTCGCGAGCCTAATTTTCGATGCTAATTCAAATATTTGTGCAATCCTTAAATGAACTGAAAAGGAGCTTTTAGATGAATCTTTAAGTTCTTTTCGTAATTTTTTTAAGTCTGTTCTGGAGAAAATGCGGAACAGTAGAGGAAGCTGTATTTGAATTAAAAATCTTAAATGGGATTAAAGCCTGAATTTGTTCTGTGAGGCTCTGCAATAGCTCACGGAAAAAGTTTGGATCGTTGATTGTGAATATGCTATGCCAATCTAGAGTGCTTACGAAATTATTTATTATTTCATGGTTTGTGTTAGCAAAGTCGAGGTTATTGCATTTAACCTCAGGCTTCGTAAGAAGGGGGACTGGAAAACAACAGTGCATTATTGCGTGATCACTTGTGAAAAGATCATGATAAAAATTCATAAAGAGAGGGTGGACATCATTTGTAAAAATTAAATCATAAATGTTTTCATTTCTAGTAACTGATCTGACCAGTTGGGACATGTTTGAAAAGTTAATAGTATCGACCAATTTCTGATGTTTAGGCGGAGAGGAATTTGCCTGCCAGTCAATGTCTGGCAGATTGAAATCGCCTACGATTATTTTGACATCAAATTGAGTGTCTGCAACTTTTTCAAATAGTTCACAGAGCTCGCTTTCATTGCCAGAATAACACGTAGGATTATAGACACAGCCAATTAACGCTTTTTTATTGTGAGGGAGGATGACTGAAGCAAAGCATACATTTCCAGAAAAGGACGAAATGCTCCAGCTGAAAAGGGAAATGTACAAAGGATGACTTAATATAAAGGAGGCAACCACCGCCACGTTTTTCAGCGCGGTCTTGTCGGTACAAATTGAAATTATCTATAGCAAGCGTCGAGTCAGAAATAAGAGAGTGAGCCCAGGATTCAGTGATGCACAGCACATCTGGATCAAGCTCAAAGGCTTCTGTTCTAAGCTCAGCCATCTTATTTACAACTGATCTCGCATTGAGTGAAACTAAGCTGAGCGTATTCCTGAGCTGCAGGTTACGCTCATCAGTATTTATAAAAAAGGATAATTTGGTGGCGGAGAAGAAAACTGGAAAGAATAAACGAAAGGTGGGAAACAAAATTGCTCTGGTCTACAATTTGTCGAAATGTTACTGTTAAGAGAACTGAGATTATTGTACAACGGCATATTTGGATGAAAACCTTGGAAAGGGAAGGCTATATTGTGGCGTTTGAAAGTAGGTGGCATTGAAATGAGATTTTTGAGGGAAGTTAGCATAAATTGGCGGAAAACGTGCATTTGAAAAAAAGGAATAAATGATTTCGAAAAACTGGTAACATAATTAGAAGCGTTAATTATTTGGGGAATTTCGGACACCTTTTTGGGTTGGGAAGGATGCTAACATTAGCGTTCGCAGCTGTTGTAGATGCTGAGGGGTTAGCAGGTTTCCCGTCGGTAATGACATTACTGATTTTAATGCCTGGATTAGCCACTGATTCAGATTTACTAGGAGTTTTCTTAGGTTTAGTAGATTTGGCAGGTATAGCAGGCATGGTTTGCTTGGGATGAGAAAGAAGTGGCTGTGACACAATTTCACTCAAACCAGGAACAAGGTTAACGGGTGAAGATTCAGCTGGAATCAAAATTCCTGTCGATCCGGAGGGCCGTGGGCTTGCATTAGCTACAGGACAAACCTCTGAGATAACTTTTGATATTGAAGGTGTAGACGAAGGCTTCTTGTTTGCTAATGAGGGTGAAACCCGACGTTCCATTGGGGTTTTATCCCTACAGATAAACAACTTGTTTTTTTCAAATATTGAGCTGAGTGCTTATGCTTAGAGAAAAATAAGGTCAACTTCAATCGCTGAAAAAAGTTTGACCAGAACTAGCGGGTTTTTGCTACGGGAAGACAACCTTTTTAGCTTCAGCGACTTTAAAGTGTAAAGCCGCATGAGTAAAGGAAATGAAATGCAACGTCCAGGGGATTTTTACTCTTGGGACGTTTTTTAAAAGAAAATTGAAACTTCTCTTATGTCGGTCAATTGACTCGGTACTGACCATGTTTATAAAAAGCTCTAGTTTCACGCATTGTTGAGAAGTGAGTGAAGACAACTTTCCCTCAAAAATAGTACCAAGGATCGGGAAGAGAGAACCATATTGTGCGGGAGGATGACTGAAGCAAAGCATAAATTTCCAGAAAAGGACGAAATGCTCGGCTGAAAGCCACGTTTACCAATCACCAACACAAAAATCAGGAATAAAATAGATGCTACTTAAGTAATCACGTTTAAACCTAAAATCCGTTAACTGTAAATACATTCAGATGGTTACCGTGTTTTCGATCGCAGACAGTGTTATGCAAATTGCACCATTGTTTTGAAATTCCGGACGCTGTATATTGATGCTGGATTAATTCAATGGAGTAGTTTTACCTTCTCAGTTGCCTATACGCTTTTTGTTCTCCCAATGTACCTGCCTCTTGGACCGTGGAACCAGTCAATAGCAGTTCTGCGAATAAACATCCGCGGAACACGTACTGAAGCTGTTATTTTGCCAAACGGTGCCTGCGGACGTCAAAGAAAATTTATGAACTACCAGTGAAAACTACATAGAATCGGGCAGCCAATAAATGATTGCTTTTTCAGTTGATCCACTCCAGTAGACGTTGAGGCACAGCGGTGGTCCAACCAAAGACGTCAATGGGTTCCGCATGAACTCTCTTTCCTTTCTCTCTCCAACTACAGACAGCCTTTCTATGTACAAACCATGAATGAGCTTTAGAAATAAAAATATCAAAACCACCTCATTAGCATAATCCGGTGTCCTATTCATTCCTCCAATGAAGTCATCTTAGGCCTCCTCTGTGCACAGGGTCAGACGATAGATCAACTGGTTAGCCTTGGTGGGAGCAGCTGTTGCCCGTTCTTCCTTGAGTATGTCGTTCAAGGCTGCCAATTATTGCTCCATATTGTGAGCCAGTTGATCTGCAATGTAATCGACTTTTTACTAGGTGATTGTTTACAACGTTGAGAAAGGTTTTACCGTAGAGAATCCACGTCTTTCCGCAGTTCATTGATTGACGTTGAAAGGACACCTAGGCATCGTTCAGGTAGAAGTCTGAGGTACACATACGTAACAAATGCTAAATGACAAGTGGAAAGTGGGAAAGGTAATGTTAGTGCACTCTATAGCTACCATATAGCTGACGCTAAGTTAACAGCTGATAGCTTCAATGCTTTCTTGTCTAGAACGTTTACTGAACATACTGTCGCTCCCTTTCCTAACATCCGGGTTTGGACCGGTAACGTCCTCGAAATCATAACTTTTACCCTCTGAACGTGACCGTAGCCATTCGGCGTTTTCGTCAATCTTACAGTCCTGGACCCGATGGCATCCCGGGCAGCGTTCTAAAGGCGGATGCAAACGATATATTTCCGTCCATTCTGTATAAGATATTTCAATCTTGATCTTGAAAGTGAAACCTTCCCTATTTTATGGAAGGAATCGCACATACTGCCTATTCCCAAACACGGCCGACCTACGTCATTTGACGACTTTAGGCCAATAAATACACTACCAGCAGTCTCGAAGATCTTAGAGACCTTGATCAAAGACAAGATGATGCGTCACGTAACCGAGAACAACCTACTTAATGCGGCTCACCATGGTTTTCTTGAAAAAACGTCTTGTGACACCTGCAAGCTCTCTTTTTCTGATCATGTGCTACAATCTAGAGACATCGGTTTTGCAATTTACACCGTTTACTTCGATTTCACGAAGGCTTTTAGATCGTGTTGACCATGATCTCCTACTGCTGAAACTTGCCTCCTTCGGCATAGGGTAACAAGCCTCTGAACTTAATATCCTCCTTTTTGAATGCTCGCGCACAACGGGTTTAAATTTCTGATGTTATCTCCAACCCCATGCATTTGAGGAGCGGAGATATTAAGGGCAGAGTGCTCGGCCCGCTTCTATTTTGCCTTTTTGTCAACGATGTTCCTGGTTGTTTTCCGTATGGTAGGCCATTTATGTACGCTAACGACATAAAAGTTGCCTATCGACATAAACCGGTCGATCGCAACATCGGGATTGAGCTCTTAAAAAGGATCTTCGGGCCTTCGCTCAGTGGTGTCGCCCATGGTGCCTTTCGCTTTCTTGGCACAAATGCTCCATTATTGTTATTGGTGACAACCATCAGCCCCACTTAAGCATAGACGGTAACGACCTAAATGTTCCCGGAGTTATAAAGGATCTCAGCATATCATATACTAGTTGTCTTAATCTGTCAGAACACTGTGCCCTGAATGTCTTGAAAGCACGCCAAACTACTGGGTTTATTCTCAGAAATTTTAAAACCGTCAATATTAGAGTCAGCCTCTATTAAATGTATGTCAGGCCTAGTCTGGAATACTGCTCGTTTCTATTTAGCCATATACACCCTAGTGAACGGAAGAAGATAGAATCAGTCCAGCACTTCTTTAAAAAGAAGAGTTTTCTATTCAGAGCACCAAAACCTGTCCTACCAACAGCGCTGTGAGCTTACAAGCCTTGACCCATTGTGGTTTCGCAGATTACAGAAGGGACTATTTTTACTGTTTAAACTTTTAAACAGTTGAAACTTTAACCTACTTACATCTCTGAGGCATCTCGACCACTCTCGGTGCACCAGTCATCTAGATGTATTTTTATTTCTTCCTTTTGCACGCACAGTTAGATACTGACAGTTTTTTTTCGTTAAATGCTATAGCAATCTGAAATATGCTACCCAGAAGTATGAAAATTCATCAAAGCTATCCCTTGTTTACGAGAGCTGTCACTAGTTTTCTACATTCAGGAAACCTTCCAAGCATTTTGGGTGCTGACTCTGTTGAAGCTCTCTTCCGTTCTGATGGCGTTCATTGACTCTGAATCCTGTGCCTGATTTCATGCTGAGGTCGACAGCGAACAGCCGTTCGCCGACATACCTGCTGGTACAGAATACCGTATCCATAACACTGAATTGGGAAGTTATTCACCGGGCACCTGTGTCAACGCTACCCTGTCCTGAACTTTAATTACACAATAAGCTGCAGTTTTTTCTCCTGAAAAACACTTGAACCAACGATCAGGAGTTTTTTTCACTGTCAGCTTTACCCTCTTCTGTATTTTTTAACCTTTCCTATAAACTGGCAATAAATAAATAAATAAATTGGATTATTGAACTTTCATTAATTTCCCGGTTTGCTGGATCCGTAGGCGAATTCCCAAAATTTCTTTCAATTCGTCAAATCATCGAGTGGCTCCGGCTTGCCGAACCCAGAAAACAAAACTACAACAAATGGCTGTCCAACTACCGCGTAGTTTATCTGAGCAAGAATTGGCCAGAGGCATTTTCCTGATAATTAAAACAACTTCATCCCATTGAGGTGCAACTAAATACCCATTTCAGGAATTTTAGTTGATCACCAGCGGTTCAGCTCATCCATCTAAAATGTCACATATCTATTCTTAATCTATTAACATCTCTTCGTAAGGATCATCTGTCTGTGGTCTTTATCCGTTTTGATCTTAGCACGGCCTTTGATAAAGTGCCTCATAGAAGACTCATGGTTTAGTTAGAAGCTTGAGGATTTCGTAGTCCCCTTACTGGTTTTATTACGTCATATCTAACTAATCGGAAACAAAAGATCTTAGTTGAGTCATCATTTTCAGCTGTGGTCCCTTTTGTATGCGGCGTCCTTCAAGGCATCGTGCTTAAATGTAATGATATTTCATCCGCAGTTAAAAACTCGCAGTCTTTAATGTATGCGGATGATCTTAAATGCATATATTCCTTCTCTTTATATACAGCCCGACAACGCTTAGAAGAAATTGATGCAGACTTGCATGCTTTTCCGCGTGGAGCTCAACATGGCAAATTGAATTCTCACCTTCTAAGTGTCTGCACATTTGATTTGGACTTGAAAGACGACCACAACCAATTATTTCGCAAGGCACCCCTATGACTGAATGTTCCATCATTAATAATTAAGAGCTGTCACTTCATGTCGATAGAATTAATCCAAATCTGCCCATATTTGTGGCTTTATTTCTTATAAATTCTATCTTCCTGAAATTAAATTAAGACTTTATTGAATGTTGGCCCTTCCCATTCTTGAATATTACAGCCCATTCTTCGGTTTAATGACAGAGTCAAGCCGTTCTAAAATTTAAAAAGGTCCAAAGATATTTTACTCGGAAACTCTTACCTCCGACACTTTCAACTACCTCTTACACGAATAGGTGCCAGCTAAGTAATCTAACATTTCTATGGGTTCGGCAAATGGTCTAGAAAGAGGAGAACCAAGAAAATCAAGGGAACCATTGGAGTCGTCAATATTTCCAAAGGGTGGTCAATCTCAGTAGTGGGTGAAAAAAGACTACAACGATTGTTTTTTCTAGAAAAAAGGTACAGCAGAAATAAGACTGCTCCGCAAGGAGATATGAAGCAGCATGGTAGGTAGTTTCTGAGCGTGGTACGAAAGGATACGGGGATATCTGGCAATTGCGTAAGAAGAAGTCCACATATTTTGTGCTCAGAGGTGCTATTTCGCATGAGAATCATTGATAAATATGAGGCCCACACATTGCAGTTTTAGATTGGAATTCTGACGGCGATTATCGGCAAACAGATCGGAGGTTGTTTAAAATGAGCGAGTTAATTTTAAAACATTGCTAACTGTTGACATAGCAGGACAAGTTATGAATTTGTACATTTTATCTGCACACATTGTCATAACTTTATTTCGTTACTAATGTTTGCTTAGACAGTACCTTCCCGGTGCTAACCAAATATAAATTCTAAAATTCTAAAATTCTAAAAACATTGTTTTATGATCGTTTAACGGAGAGATGGGTCATGCAGACATCTTAATTCTTGGGTAAAACGATGCATTGAAGACATAATTTGGAGACGGACTTCTAAATTCAAGATGGTCCTTTCTCAGGGTCATGAAAAAAGCAGCTTGGAAAGGATGAGGAAAAGAATTGGTTCACCGAATCAGCGTTTATGGCTGAGTTCTTGATTTCCCCGCCTACGTTAGGGCTGTAGTTCACGGAGGTAGCGTTTCTCATGTATGCTGGCATTGCAACATGACAGTGATTTTCGTCTGACGCTAAAATTCTAAAACTTCAATTTTTGTCTCACATACAACCTTTGTTTTCTGAAACTTGGTCCTTTGGTGTGGTTGAATTTGATTTCGAGACGCCTTGAATAATGAGAAATTTATCTCTTTTAGCCTAGTTTATATTTTCTACTGGTTTGTCGTTCTTCACTTGATGTAGCGCTCTGCAACTCTTTGCTGGCGATGCAGATGCAGATATAACGCCTAGTCTTGTGCATAACACCACTCTGGTCGGTTGCAACCTTTGACAGGGCGGGTTTCGCATCGTATATGCTTAGGTTAGGCCAACTCGGACGGACGCTCTAGCTTAATTTGCCTTTTTGGGATGCCCTGAGACAAGTCTTAAATTTCTTGTATGCCCTGAGACGTGTCTTCAATTTCTGGTATCCGCGCCAGTTGCCCTCTTTCCGTACTAGAGACAGTTTAACAACTATGCTGAGCCCAATAGACGCAGTGTCCTCTTCATCATTGGCTGAGGAAGCTGTGTGTGCGTATGTGCGTTTTATCCTCACTTTCCATTGTTACGGACTGCTTCGTTTCGACTATTATGAGAGGGAGTTTCTTTCCACTTCTCTATCTCCATCGTCAACCCCTGCATATCCTTTTCAATATCTGAAAACATGTAAATTAGTTTAAAGCATTTTGCACACGCTATTTCTTGGCCAATTCGGCTGGAGGCAACTTTAAAGAAACATGTCCGGAATTGTTATCATTCGTATTAATAATTGTGTTTATTCCATTATCTTAATTTAAATCAGTTAGTTTGATGTGTTGTGATAACTCCGTGGTAGCACATTCATTTCCTTCACACCGGCGCCCTGGTTTGAACCTCGACAGTGCCACGTATTTTTGCACGATTCCCGAAGGGTAAAATTTTGACTTCCGTGATAGAGCGCAAAAAGGGTAAAGGGTGTTAAAGTTGTGGAACGAAGTCTTAGCGGGAGCAACTTTATGAATAAAAGATCAAAAGGACACAGACCTTTGTAGACTGGAAGATCTCAGCGAACTGTTGGCGAGACGTGCACAGAACAATATCGGTCGTTTCCGCTGCTGTCCTGCAGTAAGCTTATGAGGATGAAGATAATGTCGAATAGAATCCAATGCTTAATAAATAGAGTCCCACAAGAGTGTCCTATAGGCAAAAAATAGCGAAAGGAGTAAATTTCTCAGAGGTCCGAAATTTTAAACTGAATTCGAGGGTGCGCCAGACCGGTAGATGCTTCATGTTCCTAGGTTTAGCAAACCTGGACCCTTCAGGTTCCGTCTTTACAAAATAAATCAGCAATCAACGTCCCCTGAAAAATCCGCAAGCAGTTAACTCGAGGTAACATCAACATGGCTAAAGAGGACCAACAACACGTAGTATATATATTTCAACAAGAAAACGATGCAACAGTTCATGTGAGCCAGCAAAGTAAACGTGTAAGGCATTTAGAACTGATGCGCGCAGCTTACAGACAGACCTAGATGCCACATGCCTGATATCAGGCTTATCAAGAGCTTGTCAAATTAACCAAGTGCCAGAAGTGGGTTTGATTTACGATCAGAAATGATATCTCGATATGTAATCACCAGGCTCCTCGGTGGAGAACAATGAAAATACAGTAATAAAGGCAGTACCGAAATCTGTGATTCAAACTTACATAAATAACAGAAGGTAAGGTGTACATACAGGACTTTTCATCGAAAATTACCTTATCTGGTATATCAGAGAGATCATCAGGCTTCTAATGTAACCCCAGAAAATAAGGTAGAACAGAAGCTTTTTACATTCAGAAATTTACTTATGTCGTGGTCAAAATCCATCACTTGCAAATTCTTCCTATCATCTGATCACTTCTTCGTTTTTTTGGAAATATTTGCTTTGCTTCAGTCATCCTCCCGCACAATGAGAAAGCGGTTAATTGGCTGTGTTTATAATCCTACTTGTTATTCCGGCAATGAGAGCCAGCAATGTGATCTCTTTGAAAAGGTTTCGGAGACTCCGTTTGCTGTTCAAATTATCGTAAGCAATTTAAATTGGCCATAAATTGACTGGCATAGAAATACTACTCCACGAAAACTTCCGAAGTTGGTGGTAATAATTTACTTTTGAAACTTATCCCAATTGGTCAGCTTAGTGACTAGAATCGAGAGTGTATTAGATTTAATTGTTACTAATACTGTTCACCCTTTATTTAAAACCTTGCATCGAAAAACTTTCTACAAATGATCACACATCCAGTCATTGCTGTCTTCCAGTCTCCCCTGCGTAAAACCAGAGGTAATACGCAATTACGTCGATATTGTTTATGTTAATAAAAGGAATTATTTAATAAGTTAACAAGCACTGTCGGCTATCCCAGCAGTTCTAAAGAGCCCTTAGTTGGGAGCGAAAATACCAATGAGTGGCAACATATCATTGGGAAACAACATAAAACGACTATAAAGTTGAAAAACAAACCTAATGAATCCCTCTGGTCATTCAGAGGAAAATATGGTCGGCAGTGAATCAAAAGACACCCTAGACCGAGAGAACTGCGTTGTTATCCAGGGCTTACCTGAATCAAATGCACACACCTCAAAAGAACGGATATCCGTTGATCTTGCTATGTTTCAGCACCTGCTGAATGATATACTTCATTCAGGAGAGACGATAGCCGTTCACGCTGCCTTCAGGATCGGAAAAAAGGATATTTAACAGTCCCAAAATGTGAAACCACGGCCTAAGAAAATTGTCTTGGACAACAAGGAAGAGGCTAAGCTACTTCTCTCGAGAAAAATAAACCTTCGAAACTCTCATAAACAGGTTTTTTTTCAGCCGGACTACTCTCCAGCAGAAAGTCTGAAACGCCGCGAATAAGTGATAGAAATGAAGAGGAGACTTGCAGCTGGAGAGAAAAATCTGGTGATTTACAGGGAACGCGTGATACAGAGAAACGCAAGATTGCTCTGGAACCAGCCAATGCTCATGATGGCATCGGCAAATTAGCATTGGCAAACTCGAGACAAATGGAATTTGGCTCTGCTGACTGCTGCATACTGAAATTTCTGTATACCAACGCCCAAAGTCTGTTTTTGAAACTCGGCGAACTGAGAATTCAGGAAGCCGTTCTGTCTCCCGATATTATAGCAATCACAGAAACATGGCTGTCACAGAACATCAGTGATTGCGAAGTAGCCTTATCCGGGTACCAGCTGTTCAGGAGAGACCACACCCAACGCCAGGGTGGAGGAGTTGCGATGTATGTTAAAAGCAATTTCACAGTGTGTGAAATGACGGAGAAGATTAGCAATGGTATTGAGGCTATTTTGCTGAAAATAAAGACGCGGGGATCGCAGTCCCTTGAAGTCATGACTCTCTACCGACCACCGGGGACAGACATTGACGCTGATACTTGTTTGTTGGAGAATATAAAGGAGATTAGCAGTCGACCTGATGTTGTTCTCATGGGTGACTTCAATGCACCCAGCATTCGATGGAACGATCTGCAGGCACAGAGCTCAAAGTTTTCCTTCGATCATCGTCTGCTAAAGACAACAATTGAAGCTCTTTTCACCCAACATGTATTTTTTCCAACGAGAGTGCGTGGAGGACAGCAGGCTAGTTGTTTAGATCTCGTCTTCACTAAAGATCCTGACCGTATAGATGAGGTACACTGCCTACCTCCACTTGGTTGAAGTGATCATGCAGTACTTTCATGGGAGTATGGTTTATATTCTGTGCCAACTGCAATAAATGAAACCAGGCCCAATCTATAGTGAGGAGACTTTTGCAAGATGAGAGCTGAGGCATCACCAATAGACTGGGATCTTCTCTACTCCGGGAATGTCACTGAGGACTAGAATTTATTTAAGGAGTTTTTGTTGAATCTAATAAAATGCCATTGTCCGCCATCACAACTAAGGATATCTAACAGACCACAGTGGTTAACAAGGGATCTAAAAAGAGAGATTAACAGGAAAGGAAGGCTTTGGAAGAAAATTTGCCGATCCAATGAAAATGTAGCCTTGCAAGCATACAAAACTCAAAGGAACAAGGTTAAAAGCTTGATCTTCAAAAGCCGACGGGATTACGTGAGGGATTTGCTCCAGAGAGCAGTTCACAATCCCAAAGTACTCTACAGCTATGTAAGAAAAAGCACACATAACAGGAACCCGATTCCTGTTATGAGAAACGATGACGGTTTCGAGATATCAGAAAATAAAAAAACAAAGCTGAACACTTTTTCCCAGTTCTTTTCAGTCGGTTTTCACTAGAGAAGCTGTTTTTTTATTCCATCAAGTTACGAGACTACGGGAGTGCCACTTATTCAGGATATGCTCTTTCAAGAAGCGATGGACTTTGAAGAACTAAAAAGTCTGAAGGCATGCAAATCCCCTGGCCCCGACGAGATTCCAGCAAAGCTACTCCTCGAACTTGCTCGAGAGCTGGCGAAACTGCTGTCGTTGCTGTGCCAGAAATCGTTCGATACGGGAATTCTTCCTACCGACTGGAAAACAGCCCGCATCGCACCGCTTCACAAAAGTGGTAGTCGTGCATTTGCTAAAAATTACAGGCCTGTCAGCTTGACTTCAATCTGTTGCAAGGTTATGGAGAAGGTTGTCAAAAAAGGAATTGATGATTTATTTAGAAACTCGTAACCTCTTATCGACTGCACAATACGGCTTTCGTAGGGGAAGATCGTGTGTTACGAACTTACTTTATACGATGCAAAGCTGGACAAAAGCACTCGATGCAAAAGACACTGTGCATGTGGCCTACATTGATTTCCAGAAGGCCTTCGATAGTGTTCCACACCAGCGTCTCCTTTACAAGTTGAGAATGTTCGGTATTGGCGGCAAACGTCTTACGTGGATCAAGAATTTTTGTCGTTGGTCGTTCCCAAGTGGTCTGTGTAGGCGGATCGCGATCAAAGCGCACAGTCATCGAGAGTGGAGTCCCCCAAGGTTCAGTGCTCGGACCGATCCTATTTCTCTTTTTCATTAATGATTGTATACAGGAATTGGACTGTAACTTTTCTATGTTTGCGGGCGATATAAAAGTCTGGAAAGTTATCCACAATGCTGCTGATGCAGACGATTTCCAAGAAAATCTTCCTCGATTGGACGAGTGGTCCCGCAAATGGCTCTTGTCCTTCAACTCAAACAAATGCACCCTGCTACGTCTGGGAAATCGAAATCAGGTCACTGATATGCGACCCTACTATTTGAACGGGTTGCCACTCCGAGAAGCACACACACAGAAGGATCTTGGAGTTTGGATGAAAGACAACCTGAAGCCTTCTACGAAATGTTCCAAGGCAGCTAAATCCGCCAATTCAATACTGTACGCTATCAAGCGGGTATTTAAATGTTTCGATGAAGACTGCTTTTCTAAAGTCTTTGGTACATTTTTAAGGCCACATCTTGAATATGCGATCCAAGCCTGGCGACCGTGGACCCAACAGGACTACAATATGCTCGAAAGGGTGCAGCGGCGAGCCACAAAATTAGTAAGAGGTCAAGCTGAACTGCCATATGAGATTCGTCTTAATAACCTAAAAGCTCTATCCTCTGAGTTATAGGCAGTTGCGCGGAGACTTGATACAAACCTTCCGTATCGTGCGTGGCATGGATTGCGCCCTCCGATGTGATGACTTTTTCCAACTTGCCACTACGAAAAATCTCCGAGGTCATTCATTCAAACTAAGTGTGCCCCAAGTAAGATTGGATGTAAGGAAGTATTTTTTCACCAACCGTGTCGTGGAACCGTGGAATAACCTACCTGAGGCGATTGTTATGTCCCAGTCTGGGTATACATTCAAACATCGGCTTGACATACATATGTTACAGCACCACGAAGACTATGTGACTACTTAACCTTAACAATATCAGTGTACCACGTAAATCTGCCTGCATTAACTTGACTGTTACTTCTTTAATTTGCTTCTTATTCTTGCTACTTTTATGTAACAAATAGGGATTTCAAAGGCGTTTGCCTATTTTACTCAAATAAACTGAACTGAACTGAACTGAACACTCTAGATTGGCACAACATTTTTGAAATGCTGATTTGAGTTCTTTCACGATATAATGCATGGCCTAGCAGATTTTGTCAGATTTATTACTGTAAACATTTATTCTTTGACATTTTTGCATGTGAATAGGGAAGCTCAAGTGCGAAAGCCTACTTCCCTTAAATAAAGTGACTTAAACTTACTTTGATTTCATTCGAAAAAGCTGTTTTAATCAAATGCTGCTTCTTCCGTTGTCCCACACTTTCTTCAACACCGACTTTAAAAAGTACGACAGCAGCTTTAAAATCCGTCCATATATTCACTGTCGGTTCACTTGAGAATTGCATAAATATTTGAATAAGCTTCCAAAAGGAGACTTACATGAGGAAGGCATAGAGAGTCTCTATCAATTAGTCGTCCTTCCAGATCAGTGACTTATTACTTCCATCTCCGTTCGTCCGCTAAGGCTCGTTAATTCATTCCGACTTTGCACGATTGCAGCAAGGATTTCCTTACAGAAGATTTGGGCAAAGCAGAATTGTTCAATTTCTTCTTTAACAAAAATTTTGTCTTTGAAACAACGCTCATCCCATCAATTCATCTCACATATGATTTGTTACTCACTACAATTATTTTTTTTTCGTACAAATATTAAGACACAGGTAAGACGAATTAGTCGTTCACATTCAGTCAGAACTGATAGCACCAAAAATTCCCTTATTTAATAGTTACGAGATTTTCCCGTTGATGGCCAAATTTTCTCAGTGATTCCCGAAAAATGATTTATCAAATAAATAAATAAATAAATTGTATATTTAGGGCCCAGAGAGCCCCGTCATTTCAAACTTAGTATCGCGGTATAAATAAATACAAAGTGGATAATTGCTTCACTATGTGAGCAGCCATATTAACAGCAGAAATGAACAATATGGTAAGCATATCCGATTCATAACGATTTGCCATTTTTAAAAAATAGACAACTATCTTTAACATATACGGTGAACTAGAAAAGAAGCAGTAAAAAAACTCCTACGGTTAAATCGGAGGCGGAGTTCGGCGAGCCGCCAATTTAAAAAAAACTAGGAGAAAAAATCTGTTTCACTAAAAAATTAATAGCTAGATGCAATGGGATAGTGCTGTGATGTTTCTGACAACGTATGAGGGTTCGGAACGCTCCTTGTCATGTGAGAGATAATATAGCAGTCAGAGCTACTGTTTGTAACCAGCAGTGGAGGTGAGAGAGGACGAACTCATCGTGGACACCAGGGTCAAAACGAAGAGGAGACAGTAGAGGTCATGAGATCATCATCGAGATGCGACCTTGCCGACTGCATAGTCCACCAATCAAAGAGGCAAAACCATCAGAACCCGCCTTGATCCTCAACAAGGTTGTCAAGAGTTGGCGATGCTAGTTTAAAAGGAGGGGGCGATAAAGTGAATGCAAAGATTGACTCTGCAGAGGATGATGGAAATATAATTAGAGACCAATATAATATCAAGGGAGCTGCCTCAAATACCAGGAGGACCCTTTTCGAAATCCAAAAGTTGCGAGTTTGGGAAGGAAACAGACAA
Organism: Schistocephalus solidus; assembly: GCA_017591395.1. Lineage (NCBI taxonomy): Eukaryota > Metazoa > Platyhelminthes > Cestoda > Diphyllobothriidea > Diphyllobothriidae > Schistocephalus > Schistocephalus solidus. The sequence goes on along the minus strand of WEDG01001348.1, from coordinate 1,307 downwards.
TAAGGAATTTATATCTTCCAAAGTTAAATTTTTGCGTAACTTTGTTTTGAAAATATCTAATGTGGACGACAACCTAATTTGCAGTGGAAGATTATTCCAGATGAAAGCATATTTGGAGGCAAAAACTGAGAACGATTGGTTGTGGAGCTAAGGGGTGGAGAAATGATCATGGAGGAATTACGAGTGGCATAGGGTCGATCTACCGGAGTGAGAGCGTTAATACGTGGGAGATTTGGGCTAGAGTTAACGTGAAACAGGAAGCAGAGACCGGCTTCGAGTCTTCTAACCCACAGAAATTTAATGTTTGCTAACTGGCATCTATCCGTATAAGAGAAACTGGATCCTTGAAGAGAAAAATAGTCTTCGAGTAAAAACCCTCTGAACTTTTTCAATCTTACTGTGGTCAGAGGCGTTCATCAGCCCAAAGAGGAGAGTATTCTAGGAAAGGAAGAACAAACAGGTCTAACTTTATTTTCGGAAGGAAGAAATTATGCGACATAAAACCACATATCTGTGCTGCCTTTGCAGAAATTTGATCTGCATGAGGCGATAATGCTAGCTTGTTCGTGTAACTTAGACCTAAGTCTTTTATGGTTGATCGTTCTAAAAGTGTACTATTTTGAAATACGAGGGGTCCAGGAAGCTTAGCGGGGCCGAAACACATAAAACTACTCTTGGATGAAGAAAACACCATCTGCCAAGTACAGCTCCAACGTGAGAGCATAAGTAGCTCAGTGTTGATTTTATCCACGCAACTATTGGCACTGTCTTTAGAAGATGAATAAATGCACTTGAGATCGTCAGCGTAAACGAAATTTTGTGAATTTCTGAGAAAAGCTGAAATTTCGTTTATGTACAGAATAAAAATAAGGGGACCTAGAACCGTGCCTTGAGAAACGCCACTCGTGATCGGTTGAGGTGTCGAGTAGCTATTCCCTACTAAGACCTTCTGGCTGCGGTTAGACAAGAAGAAACCAATGAAGTCAGGGAGAGGAGGCCGGATTCCGAGGGCTTCCAGTTTCACCAGAAGACGTCTGTGCGGTACCTTGTCAAAGGCTTTGCTCAGGTCAAAGTAGATCACAACCACTTTTGGGTCTCCAGTACATGCCTATGGAGTTGCTGCCCCACAGCCAATTATTAGTCAATTTAATTTACAAAAGCATGATTTACTGCATAATCCGTCGATTATGCGGCTGAGAGTCCGAAACCTGGTCGTCAGAACGCAGGCTGCCACTAACAAAGAGAAATCAGCCGCATAATGAGGGTCATTCTCTGGCTGTATCATTGATAACTGATGGAAAGCGCGG
>WEDG01001347.1:0-14921 GCA_017591395.1 Schistocephalus solidus | reverse complement strand
CAAATAACGTGAACATCAGTTAGCGGTGAGGAGACGAGACCCCTTTATCCCAGGTAGCCATGCACACACTGGAAACAGGACACCTTTTTGCATGGGAGAATACCCACGTCGTTGGCGCCTGCCCAACAAGGAAGGGATGCAAATTTCTGGAGGCAATGCACTCAGACTAGGCATGCATTAGCAGGCATATCGATTTAGATACCAATTACAAATTTTTCAAGGTCAAGTTTAAGCGACAACAGCCACTATCGCAAGGATAAATTAAAACTCTGAATGTTTATTGGCTCAAACTTTAGCCAACTATAGAAGCTTGTGTAAGCCATAGTTTGTGGTTAACGGTGTTCTTTACATTCCCACTTGTCTGACGACGAAAACTGGGGCAACAAAGATTCGACAATTTACACAATAAAGTTATTTTCATCCCGAAGAACTCAACTTAATTTAATAAAATTTATTGGGATACGAATAATTTGAAATACTGGCATCCCAAGAAGTATAATTCGAAGTAAAGAGGTTTTTTGGGAAACAATAAGTAACACTTTTTGGTAAATTTTTAACGCTGGTTCCCAAGTGGGCAAAAAAAATAAAATTTAAAATGTGCCATAAAATTGATATTGCTAAATCAGTTATGTCAATAGTTGTAATTGTGGGTGGACATCTCGTTCGGATTGGCTACCGCCTTTTCTACTTTTCTTTGAGATTGTTGAGCACGGCATCCAATTCGATAGGCCGATTAATGCCCGAGTCATTAAAATTAATGGCCTCTAAGAATTCCCGGCCTCTTGAATGGGCAGAAGCCAACAATGCACGTTTTGTCCCATAAAAATTTGTGCCCAGTTTCAAGTGTATGCATGGCAACTTAGGACACATGGTCTCACCACTTTACAGCCAACTGATGTTCGTGTAGGCGTGTAGAGATCAAGTTTCCTGTTTTGCCGCAATACACCACATTTCAACTGTAACACATGATTTTGTAAACGGCTTATTTTTTATCTAAATAGTTAAACCTATCCTTAGGGTGTACAAGCTGGTTTCGAAGTGTAGTTGTGGGTTTATGTGCCACTTAAATTTGGTGCTTCCGCAGGTGTCTTTCAACGTGTCCAGACAGGTTCTTAATGTATGGCAGTGTTCGCCATTTTTTCAATGTAGGCGCTTGATCGAAACAATCTAGTTCCTTTCTTTTAATTCTTGATGTCTCATGCATCTATGAAAAACATCTCTAGGGTAACGCATGCGTTTTTTTGTAGAACGTTAAGTCTACTTTTAACCACCAGAACGTTTTTGTCACTTTTTCCCCTTAATTGAGTTTGTAACTATCCTGCCTGATTTCGAAGTTATATCATAATTATTTTGTCCACGGACTCTCAGTAAAAAATAACAAATTGCGCAGTTTTACAAAGGTAAACTTGGGTAAAAATCGAATTGGTTACGTTGCTGGTGCAGAAAACAGAATAATTACAAATGCGAACGGTATGTATGTAGCATATGCAGTAAACAGAACAATACTGTCTAACTAACCAAACATCTGTATCAGAAGCAGAAGAATGAACAGCACCAGTATGAGAGGTCGCATTTTCTGGCTGATGTTGTTATTCATGCTCCCATATAAAGGTTTTCAAGGATTATTTTGATTGGCAGGATTATCTGTGTGAATAAGTACAGTCTCTCAGGCAGCATTGCTGTAGTTTGAGCACAAATGTATAAGCTCTTAATCTGTTGGCTGGTGTTAGAATTTAACTACAATTAAGTCCTTATTTGCTTCCACATAACGGGGCAGCCATCACGCATTAGTCATAACGCCAACCCATTTATTTCCATGCTAAGCGGACTCTTAATTTATTTATACAACGAAAGTGGCTTATTTGAGAAGTTGTAAGATGGTGGAAGAAATGATCCATCTCCACTTCATCCGTCAATTCTGAAGATGTTTCACGTCATACCATTAAATCGTTATCTGCTACAATGCGCGAGAAACCTTTTGCTTTTCTTCGGAAGGCTGAAGTTATTTTAACATAATCATCACACAAACACCCTTATTGCCACTCTTAGCGAACTCATGCCATAGTCATCACACCAACACACTTATTGCCTTTATAGGGAACTCAAAAATATATATGTATAAAGGAGCCGTTCAAACGTCAGTGACTGAGACTCTTTTTGATTAAGTTTTTATTGAGCGTGGACTTGCGCTGCGTCTAACGCACAGTCTCTTTCCTTACCTTTGTTCCGTGTCAAGATAGAGCCAGCAGATCGGAGCTGAGATCGGGGGCAAGTGACGATCTGGACGTGAGTCTGCGCCTAGGCGGTCCAACACTCCTCCCCGCCATGCGTGGCGTATTTGCGGGTAACGCCTGTCATGCACTTTAATGTGATCCCCATAATTGTCTAGTTATCTTTTCTCCACTGATCTGTTTGATAGACGCCCAATTTGTGGGAACTATGTCAAGAAAAGTACCGACATTTTCGAATGTATGATACTCAGTCGAAATCGTTTCGAAAAATCAACTTCATTTAAAAACAGATTGCGAAAAGTGCTTAATCGCAGTAATTGTGATCCATAAATTTAAATAGAATTGCAAAACAACTATTTTTTGTATAATCATATAAATAATCTTTCAAAAAAATCTTTATTGGTATATTTGATATTGGATAACAATAAGTGAGAGATCGTTCATACAATAATGGGGAATACTTCCCCTCTTTCATGATTTTCAGGTGACTGGAAATAAATTTATATTTTATTCTCTGTGGTAATCAAAAACTTAAGAATAAGTTATTAATCAGATGAATTTATTTAATAAGTGAGTTTTTAGATATGCTTTCTAATGCAGTTGGACGTTTGTGTCATATTTTTACTTCAGCAAAACATGAAAATTCATTGCTGGTAAAAATGAATGTCCACAACAAATTTGTGTTATTAATATTTCTAAGAGCAATTGGAAGACTTTCATAAATAACGTACTCAATTAAAGAGCTCTTCCTATAGATAGTAATCTGACAAACATAACTGGACTGTATATTTTCCCAAGGTTAGGTCAAGGTGGAAATGTTGAATCACCTAGGTTAAAGTTAAATGCATTTTTGTACATCGCATGGCTACACCAGCAACACCTGAAATTTCGCCATTGACGAAAAAGCACAAACGTATCTAAAAGACGATCCACTTGGGAATATTTTTCGTGGTTGTGACCTTCGAAAGTAACCAGGTTAAAGCGACACAGCTGAAAAGACTGAACGACCATGCTGTGTCCCCTTAAAAATTTCTGATTCCATTAAAGATTTCTCATTTTTCTGATTTTCTAATTCTTTGAATAATTTAGTAACCAAAGATAAATAGACAGCACACAAATATCATATTTTTATTTCAATAAAGCAGATAATAATGCAAAATAACAGAGATGGCAGATGAGCTACCAAAGATCAAACCAATGCGTAAACTATCTTTCCGTACGTGATCACTGCTAACACCTGCATATATTGAGCGCAACAGCTGCCCGTCCAAGAATCAAGGCAACGAGAAAAGAAGAAAATCGTCAAATTACTGGACCGTATATTTTGCCAAATGGTATCATTTTTGATTAATTTTGTGCATTTGATTCTTTGGCAAATAATGAGCTGAGCAATCCTTCCAAAATATCAACGATACACTAAATCCGTTCTGGTGAGCTGTTTTTCATCTTCTGAAAATATAACCCATCTGATTGCTTTAAATTTACTAGCCAGTGTTTATGGCTGCATCAATCATGACATTTTTCTGTAGAAACGTGCTGAAATGGATGTTTAGGCGACGGTATACTCACTTAACTATGCAGGGTTGATAGACTATTTTGGCAGATTTTGAGTAATTAATTTGACCCACTTTGTTAAAAACCTGGCAACCTCCATGTAGTTCGAACCCAGGTTAGTCTGCTCCATCGTATGGAATCCACCAATTCTGAGACATTAAGCTGACTGCCACAAGCCTTCCCCTGCTGGCGTGGTTTCGACTCCTACCAAGGTCACGGAGGTGTTCACAAGTGGGTCAACAATGAATGGGAGATTTGATTCTAATTGAATTATCTAAGTTTGTTATTTAGCTTCTACTGCGACGTTTTTGGAAAATTCCATAAGCGAAAACGTAACCTTTCAGCGCCTGTTAGCAGATCGGTATTCCAGTGCGAGCGTTGTGCGTTGCCTTGGATTGTTGCGTACGTTCACTTACCTGGGTGTATTTTGCCCTAAGGAGGCATCAGGTTCGCAGTGCTTAAAGGTGCGCATAGGTGCGTCAGCGGATCTGCCTGACGCCGAGGAGCGTGCTGAAGTCGCGGGCTGTGGTGTACGCTAGTCTCTCCCGCTGTCTTCCGTGCGCAAATTCAGAGAGAAAATGAGACCCGGTGTCTCAATCAGTCGTACGAATGTACGAGGAAAAAGGAGAAAAAAAGCTGCAGCAGACGCAGGTTTGGGATTCTGACTCTGTTTTTGATTATGTTATTGAGTGAGTATCTGATAAGTTAGGTTAATACCACTCTCGTTTCATTGATCGTGTTTCTGTCTTGGTGACTACGTTCTGGAACTTGCTCCTCCGCTGATATAAACAGGCCTTCATTTCTTGAAAATGATCCTTATGCATTCAGAAGGAGAGGCATTTTCTGAGCGAGACAAAGCGTATACATATGATAGTGCTTCGTGAAGGTGATGAAACCATACATTTTAATCGTTATTTAAGGTAACCTAAGAGAAAGGAGAAATTATTTGCAGCAGACGCACCTTTGGGATAGACCGGCACCAAAAAGATAATAACCCTAAAAACAGGCAGTTAAGTAAATATCAGGACCTCGTGGAGTTCTGAACAGCCACCGGAAACGGCTTCAGTATGTACAGTGTTCCACATTAAACTTTTCCTTATTATAATATGGTTACAAACTTTAAACATCATGGTAAGCAGATTGCGTTCCCTGTGTGTGCACAGACCAAACAACACATTGCTTTACTCGAATCGGTTCCACCCTACCTAACACTCGGTAGCTAATGTGGTAGCAGACAATCTTCAGGGCCCTTGTGTAAAACTTCAACGTGGAGTAGTCTGTTGGGAGATGCCTTCAATTGGTACAGCTATTTACCATCTAGGATATTGGCATGTTTTGCTGTTAATGGGCATTGGCCGTTTCAGCAATGGAATGTACACCAATATGTGTAGAGAAGCATGCCGGTCACTCAGTAACGCATATAATGGGTTGGATTAGGGAAAATTTCAGGCTCTCCTTCATTTCTGGAGTGAGCAGGATTGCCCATTTCCCCTTTTATCGAAGAGCAAGGAATGGTGTGGCTATTAAATAAATAAAATAAATACAATAAAAAAATCGAGTGGAACCAATAAATATACCCAAAATGCAAGCAGAACGCATTTTATAAAAAGTTGTTACCTACAGATGAGTTGGGAAAAACTAAAGCAAGGGAACATTTCTGTGTAAATATACTCTCTAGGTTAATGTATGTCTGACGGTTTTTATGGAGATTCACATCAGCCATAGAGACCGACCATAATATTAATGTAACAGAGGATGAACCAGTTTCAAGGTCATTCGATGTCGTGCATACCAATCAGTTTAACGGAAGCCTTCGTTAATGTTTTATGTAGTGGTTGCATATGTGGACACCAGCAGTTCAGCGCAGCTGAAATCAATGACAATGCTAGATTAATCCACAACACTACAAAACGTCCTTGGTCATTTTCCGAAAAGTGACAGGATATAGACGTGGAGCGTCATAATTATTTATAAGTTGTACCATCGCATAAATTCTTTTACATCTTACGGAGGGGGAGATACAAAAAACAACTCAGAAGAAAATTATATCTTCCTACGCTATGCTCTATTAACAAAATAATTTGGTGTTTTTTCCGAGATTCCATCGTTGACACACATGACTCCGTATTCCAACGATGATGGCTGGTCGCACTTCTATAAATCGTATCTTTATTGCACCCTTTATTTCTTTGACTCAGACCCCAATTCGCGCGTATCCAGCTTCACCACTATTTCTTAAGTATGCCTCAAAGCACCATTTAGATTATTAGTTTATTTTCCAAAGTGTAAGGAAAGGTATGTGTTAGAGCATGAAATGTCAGTGTCATCATCAGTAAGTATAAATTTACCTTCATGTGAATTTGTTTATGGTAAGATATAAGTAAAAAACCCACATTCCGTCAAGGCTGCTGTAAGGCACCTTACTGTACATCTCATCTAAACCCACAAATCCCCTGTAGGTACCCACCGCAATCGCTTAATAAACGTCAATTGCGTAATTGCAGGACGTGTTCTTTGACGCAAAGTTTTGCTGACCAGGTCGTAAATGGCTCCATTAGTTCCAGCAGCAACTGCATCCAATCGCATTTCCTGAGGACTGGCAGACTCAGAGAGGGAAAGAGGAGAGAGGGAATCACACTTCCAGGTATGTCCACTGGTGCAGGAGAGAGGTGAAGGAAAAAATGAGACCAATCTGGGGAATCCAGATCCACATTCCCCACTAAAATATCAATGAATACCCCGAAGCTTCCTCGACGCACTTCAAGACGTGGCTTGGAAAGTTCCCAAGTGAGGACAAAAGTGAAACGGTGCCATTATGTCATATGAACTGGTCTTTAAAAATCTCGTCCAACAATAATGCCGTCATCATCACACGACCCTGGCACTGTTTTTGAAGGAAGTCTATTTTATAATTTTAATTTAGAGACTTATTCAAGGACGATTCTTCGTAATGTCCACCTTGATAATCGTCGGCTATTCGTTTGGTATCTTCTGATGCCTAACTTTATTCATTGAGAACATTTTATGGTGGTAATATCGGAATCACACTTCAAAATAAAGTGTACCTCTCTCTTTCTCTCTTTTCAACTGCAACTATAAATCAGAACTTCATCAAAAGTGGTAAGCAGACCAGGCCTCAGTTTCATAGTTCTGGCACAGTAAGCCTTATCCGGTAGATGGTTTCAGCAGAAAAATTCCCGCAAATGAATATATGCTAGATGGATTTGAATTTGTACCGAATCGCCGTTCAATGCCAGTGGTCCATGACACAAACGAACGCAGACTATAATTTGAGAGTCATTCAGGCACTAAAATATGCCAATTCTCTACATGCGGATAAAAAATAGCTTTTTAAAGCGTTTCTTGTCATCAATCTAGCCAGCTATCACGAAATAGTAGGGTCTGCCCATGATGTAAGCTGCTTCGTATAAGTGACTTGAAATACAGGTGAATTCTTTGCGTTTTTTGGCCAAATCTAAAGATAGCCTATGCTCTGTAGGTGTTGAACCCGCATGTTGTCTGGTAAAGTTTCCTATAGCGCAGGAAAATAGGGAAGGTGGAATTTAGTTCAGGCCTCATCGTAAAAATATAGATTACCTTGCATAAATGAGGAATTTTCGGAAATTTGCTACCATCTAAGTCAAGTTATGAGGCATATATAAAGGTCTCCGTTTGCGTGCTAGAAAATTTCCAACAATTTGAGTGTTTTTGGGTTAAGGACATACTTGATCTGCCTCACAGCTGTATATATATTTCGCAGGCAGCTGGTATGCAATATGGTTTGTTAACTTAGTTGTGAAAATGTCCTTGTTCTGCTGTGATATCAAGAATACCTGCAAAACACAGGCCGAACGCGAGAACCATTTGGACTAACCTGGCAGGTGTTCTTGCGCTTATCTCGATTATTTCTCAACATAAATTCCAGGAAATACCGGCAAAACTGACGCTTATTGCATTAAATTAGGATTGCAATGATTGTGGGAATTTCGCGTTCATTTATGTTCACTTCCGAGACAATAACAAACTGTCAGTACAAAAGCAAATTTTGGTGAAATTCCTAATGGGAAAAATGTTGCCATTGATTTCAGTCAGTCATGATTATTTCCGATTATAAAGCCATCACCATGCGCAGCACACCAGATAGCACTATCTTATTGTTCAAGGCTGTGAAACATGGGAAAAATTTGAAAAGAATGTGTGAACGTGAATTAATTTCCCATATCATTTGGGGAACTTATTCGTCGTCAGCAACGCCATCTAAAAAGCGGGGTGAATGCGCGACAGAAACACAGATGGCAGAGCACATCGGCGAAGATGACCGATGTTTAACCTTGTGTGGCTATCCAATACACGAATGTTTATTGAGCCTACCATTGCGAAATAAATGCTCAACTTAATTGCATTAAATTTGGATTTCAATGCTTGTGGGAATTTTGCATAGATAAGTAATGTCGTGCATTTCCACATTATGTTGTACCTATTTAGTTTACTATTCTAATATTCAGAGAAGAAAAAGCAAATAATGGAAATTATTACCGCCTTTTTTTGCAAAAAATGCTATATATTTGCAACCCTATTTGTAAACTTAATTCATTTCCTGTTTCTTGTAAAAAATGTGATTCCTCACACTTGCTTACAACCACATTTCATTAAAGCAAGGTCATATTTTGTTACAGAAGAGATTAATGTACACATTTCGTGGTAATATTAGTGTGTTTTCATAGCAAACTGCACAAAAAATACGCGTTTTTGTTCTGGGATATTAAAAAGCATAGGTGCTTCCTCCCAAAAACGCCTGCAGTGTCCTGACGTGACTCACACGTTTGTTGGAAAAATTATCAACCATCCCTTTTATAAAGAACGTTTATCGTTTTACTACTTCCACGACGGCTGCAATGTATCAGTTTAGAGGTAAAAATGCAGTAATTCACCATCAGAACATGCCAGTAATTTCAATTGGTCGTAGAGTTTTTCGATTAAGAAAAATTTGGCCCTTGCTACATGGCAAGAAGTACATAGATAGGGCCAAAGTGAAGCGATTAAAACAGGATATACCACAGTACCTAGCTTAAAGTTTAATGCATTTTGTGCATCGCATGACACACCAGCAAAACCTGAAATTTCGCCGTGGACGAAAAGCGCAACCGTATCTAAAGACATCCACTTGGGAATATTTTCGTGGTTGTGACCTTCGAAAAGTAACCAGGTTATAGCGACATAGCTGAAAGATGGAGTCAAGTAACTCGCGGTTGTCATCTCTTGAAAGTTTTGCTGACCAGGTCATAAACGTTTCGTTTAGTTCCATCAGCAACTGCATCCAATTGCATTTCCTGAGGACTGGCAGGCTCGGAGAGAGAAAGAGGAGAGAGTGAAAGGACGTCTTTTGCTGAAAATATAGGAATCACACTTCCAAATAAAGCGTACCTCTCTTTCTCTCTCAACTGCGAATATTAATCAGAACTTAATCAATAGTTGTAAGCAGACGAGGCCTCAGTTGCATTGTTAGACTGGCTCAAAAATTAAAATGTCCAAGAGGAAAAGCCTTAGCAAAGGTAATACTGGAGAGGTTTAAACAAATACTTTACCTTGTTTAAATTAAATAAAAGTTGTACATTTTGCCCGCAAAATGCGATCCCTGTTATTAGCATTTGCCTGAGTATTGTGAAACTGAAAAACCACGCATCACTCTGAAGGGATATTTAGTCTTCTATAAGTATTGATTTGTAGGAAAAGTTGCATGATCATTCTAATTGATTCGTAGGCTGGATATCGCAAACCGACTTGTCTGTTTTCCCGTGACATGAAATCTGCACAAGCACCTTTCATTCTGTGCCGCAAAAAAACAAAATAAATCACGAAAAATGTATGTAATGCTGCCACCTCAAAATTCGATGTCTACATTTCATGAGTTCGGCTATCTACTGCAAGAGGAAGGTGTGAAAATAACTCATTTAAATTAACCCGTGTTCCTACGATATAGTTAAAAATAGCATTCAGACAGTCATAAATTGAAGACAATAGAAGAAGATACTTATAACATACAGGAAGTAAAGACTTTTTGACGGTTGCATTACGTTTGAATGAATTATGTAATAAAGCCTTGGTTCTTTATGCAAACACATATTTCCGCGAAATATTAATGAATTATCAATTCCGTATTATTGACCGATGTTCAGCACTTGACTGAGTTTTGTGAAACCTGAAAAAGCCACCACTTACTGATAGAATATTATGCCTTATATTAGTTATCCTTTATGGAAAAACATGCACCACCATTCTTTTTGATTCGTAGGCTTTAATAGGGTAAGCTTATTGTAAGATATCTCAAAACGTGTTTTCTGTTCTTCCCTAAATAAATACATCGGAAATGAAATCTGGCTTAGCAACCAGGTTTCTGGGCCTCAATACATTTCAACATATTCAATACTTTAAATATGTGTAAGATTTCCACCTCAAAATTTGATCTCTTCCTTTCATGAGTTTGGCAATCCTCGGCAAGGCTAACATGCAAAGAAGACTTATTATAATCAACCTAGTTCCTTACGAAATAGTTACAAATAGCAGTCTGACCCTCAGAAATTGAGGATGATAGAATACGAAACTGATAGCACACGTGAAGTAAAGATAATATACGTATTTCCATGGAATATCAGTAACTTATCAATTCGCTGTCATTGGAGTTTCTTGGAAAAAATTTCTTTAAAATAATTTATGTCTGCCAATATTTCGGAAATTATGGTTAGCGCATTACCGTTTTTCCTATGAGTGGGTAAAAGCATCAAAAAATGTGAAGTATACAACTATGAACTTTAACTGTTCATTATGATGCCCAGGAGTGTCGGATAATGAATAATGCACTATTGACATTTCGCATCCTTTTGATGATTTTTTTGTATGCAGATTAACATTCACTAGGTCAACAGACGCCAGATGACGCAGTTGGTGTAATTAGGAGAGGGAAAAAAACTAGATTTTCTGATGGCCCTAAGATGTTAAGATAAATTTTGCGTATAGTTTCTGCCTTAGCATCGGATGCCATTTGCTTAGACGGAGTAAGCAAGCTCTGTTTTGAAGTGCGTTTATTATGCACAATGTTTCGTCACACCTTTCTACTTAGGAGTGATAGGTTGCCATGTGAAACATTGGTGAGAAGCTGTTTAAATTTGCAACAGATATATTTATCAGAAAGAAAATTTACAGGAGGTTTTGAAGCGTGTTCTCAAACGAATGGTTATTCAAAATCTGCGAAAAGCAGTCAAATCCCAAAAAAGAAGTATAAAGTCAAAAAAAGACTCATTAATTCCTCAGTGCCTTCAGATAAAAATTGGCTTGGAGGTTTACTGAGGGATTTCATAGAACGAAAGTACTGCGTAGATCTCCAGAACTTATCCGAGTCAGATGCTCCTACCCCGAATGAAAGTATTTCCGCTGCTCTGGAATTGTTTCAACACACGCTGAACGACATGTTTTATTCGAAAAAGCCGTAACCTTCTACCGACCACCGCGGACGGACGTCGACGAAGATACTCCCTCGCTGGACAACATAAAGGAGATTGGATTCGACATGATATTTTTCTCATGTGTGACTTCAATGCACGCAGCATTCGATGCGAAAAGCACTCGATAAAGTTGCGCAGGAGGTCGGAGTGGAGGGTTTGGGCAACCCCATCAAGAATTCGCTCGGATAATTCTCCGACTCTTGCAAAATGTTTTATAACCGTATCTGGTAGAACACTCTAATAAACACCGGCAGCAGACAAGAGCATTTGGAATAAACGTTTTAAAGTCAGCAAATCCTTTTAAAGCGAAGCTGGAAAAATCCCGGGAAGACAATATAGGATGAGAATAAGGATACATGCATTTAAAAATCGCAAGACAATGGATTTGGGTATGTGATAGGAACGTAAACGACGGATATTATAAACAAGTTTACGAATTTTAGTAAAAAGAGTATCCATATGAAGGGAGAAAGAAATTTTTGATGTCAGAGTAACGCCGCGGTACCGGAAGGAGGATACCTCGTTGGAAAGGACGTTTGAGGATTCAGGACAAGAAGAGGGTGGCAGGTGAAGAATACATTGGACATATTTGTTCTCATTCAGTTGAAAACCATTCTTTGACGATCATCTTGAGATATGATCCAGGTCGTTCTTCAGGGACTGGAGATATGTTTGATTTTTAAGACCATGGCCAACAGCTATGTTGGCGGTCTATTCTATATACAGATACTCGTTTAGTGATCGCAGATCGTCAGTTTGGACGGAGACGAGGCTAAGGATAGGATTACACCTTGAAGAACATCATAGTAGTTGGGAAGAACGGTAGATTTCTGCCTGCCGGAGTCTATGATTTGAGTGCGGGAAGTGAAATAGTCTTCGAGCCAACAGACAGCACAACCGGGAAAGCCACACGCAGATGTTTTGTAGAGGAGATAACGCAGCAGGCAGCAGAAGAGTCACAAAATGCACACATGTGCGCACAACAGCCCTTATCTGAATCTTTTTAGAGCAGAATGGAGCACAAGGGCAACGGCATACAGGGTATTACGCTTGGTATTATGTGCGAATTGTACGGCATCGGATAAATTTATGATGAGAATGGCATACTCACTCTTAAAGCGATGCGTTCAGCAAGCTTCAGTAAAGCGGAAGAGCAGGCGATTGGATGAAAATATTCAGGGCAAACATTGGTAGGTTTTAGAGATAGGGGTGTTCTTTACTGTATGCCAAATGTCAGGAAACTTAGACTCCACGAAGCACATATTAATAAGGTGTGTAAAACCAGGGGCTAGCTGAGAGCAGCAAGACTTTACGATAAATGGTGAAATAATATCCGGCCCGGCAGCCGTTGAAAAATGGACCCTTTTCAGTTGTTGCTCCACTGTTGTCGCTAACACAGGTAAAAAACACTTTGTAAAAGCGAAAGATTGTTTAAGGTGGGATTGGAGTCTATGGAAGTATGGACATAATTTTCATTTACAGAGTTTCAATCAGCATCAAAATGTGCCAGTAAGACCCTTAAGTTTCTCCTAGAATTCAGGAGAGCAAATATTAAATGAAGGTTTGAACAGTGGTGCAAATAGCCGACTAAAAAATATATCATTCAGTTGGGAAATCTATGTCTTTAGTAGGATGCTAACGGTCTTTAGACTGTCACGTAAGTCTAGTTTGTAATAAAGTTTCTTTTTTACGTCTCAAAAGTTTTAAGAAAAATCAATTATTTTAAGAACAAATGTAGCTTCATATTGTGAGTTATCTGAATAGGAAACGAAAATTGTTCTACAAGAATCCTGGGCTCAACAGTGCATTTTTTGGTTGCGAAGACCTTTTTGATGAATGAGCACGAGAGGATCACAAATCTCACATTTTGGCCGAAACGTGCACCATCTGGTGCCATACAAATTATTCCGTACCTTATTTAGTTTTATGTGACAGCCTACAAGGACTGGATAAATAGGTACCGCAAATAGTAACACGCACATGCATTTCACGTAATAATCTATAATAAAAATAATGGTGTGAATAAAGGGATAATATAATAATAACCGAATAATAAACGAATACCGAACAATAAAATACCAGGGAAACATAGTGCTAAACAACGATATTATTAGTAAGATGTGCAAAAGAGGGACGAAGCCGGTTGCGAGTAAAGTGAATGATTAAATAAAAGGGTTCTTTACAGCTTAATGTTGATTACTGGACACGTTCTCGAACCACGAGTTTAACAAGTAGCATCACCGAGGAGGAGCTTGTGAAATCTAGGAACTACTTCATGGCAGCCGTTATTTTGACAGATTTATATCAAAAATTATTACAAAAAACAGTAAAACCCAACACGTGAACTTATACTGACAACCAGGAAACTCCAAAGAAAACGGTTTAACGAAGCTGTCTCGTTAACCTTCCTATCATTAAATGTCTTTTTATTGGCCAGCATTATTTACCACGGAAAACTTGCGGATATTTTTCACTTCATTAGCCTTATAAGGTTTTAAAACGTTGTTTTATTCTACATGTTGCCACTGCACTGGCTTGCTAGATGGATTAATTGAAGTCAAAGTCCAATGTGGTCGAATAGTCACCGGAAATGCAGGCAGATTCAGAACCAGCAAAGAAAGCTTATCCTGAAACAACCGTGGTTCAATATCCCAGTTCAGATATTAGTGCACAACTGATTATAGACATAAGGGTGCTGATATCGCAGGCTTTTATCAAATAATTCATAAGGAGTCTACTGTCCAACCACAAAACACTTCATTTGGTTCTGGCAGGCTTATAGATTTTCCTGCTGAACACAATACATTGAATTGTAATTTTATTTTTAATTTTTAATTGAGCGTTCTTTTTTCAAATCCAATGGATATTTTTTTATTTTTCCTTTTTTATTTACGTCCGGGCCACTGCATGTGTATTTGACTTTATTAAAACACATACGGGAACTGCCAAGCGCGCATTCTGGTTTCATAACGTCAGCAAGCATAATTAACGTTGTGAAGCAATCTGATATCACCCGCAGGACTCCTTTACTTTTTACGGTAGCTTGCTAAAGGAGATAATCTTATTTTTAGTAAGTCTATATTCAAATTCATTCTTGCTGACTTTCAACACAGAGAAAATTGTCTCTGTTTTTATTGCAATTATACTTTTACTTATTGTTAATGCTCACAACTAGATGGACCTCGCCTTATACAGTGCTTTGGTGCAGCAAACGACCTTACCTTTAACGCTTCTGTACAGAGTTTTCCTGGTGTCGTTCTTGTCCTCCTTCATTTTCGTTGCAACATTGCATGCCCTTCATACCCTAATAGCAATTTATATCAGCCGTATATCTCGGTGATATCGACATGTCGAGATACATATGTCGACTGTATATCGATTTTGCACTCTTTGCCGATATATGTCAATGTCGAAATGTCGAGATTTGTCGAAATAGACGAAAAAGGGTCGGATACTTCCTACGCTACCTCCCATTTAAAACGAATACATACGAATCGCCCATTATTATTCCTTTACCGTGACCGCCAACAACGCAACCATATATGTTACGTACCATGTGCATACACATGTGTGGGGTATCACAACCACCACCCAGCCCAGGTGGCTACCGAACTCCACTATGGGTCACGATTTGGGT